>CM019148.1:82166390-82408192 GCA_009733165.1 Naja naja | reverse complement strand
TTCAATGAACACTGTTCTTAATGAAACCAGTCTTACATAACTCTCTTACATGCTTAAACTTAATATCTATATGCCAGACCTCTGTCCAATGGCTTCAGCTTAGATATTTCAATGGCAGGATTATTATCTTTGTATACAACTATAGGATGATCAGGTTCCTCCAAATGCTCTTAAGCAACTCATCAACCCAGATGAGATTATTTGCCACTTTAGACAAACAGGCATACTCTGCCTCAGCAGTGGAGGTAGCTATCAGCTTTTGCTTCTCTGAATACCAGTGTATGGGGCTATCATTTAGGAAGATAATATATCCTGAAGTACTTTTCCTTGACTTTGTATCACCAGCCCAGTCAGCATCAGAATAGGTGTACAATTGGTACTTTGGAAATGTAAGGCTCAAGGAAGAGCTTGTGGTCAGCGGTGCCCTTAAGGTATCTGAGAACTCTTTTGATCCCATCCCAGTGCAAGTGAGTGAGGTTCTCAGAATGCCTTGACAATACATTAACTGCTAGGCTAATGTCAGGTCTTGTCCAACCTGCTATATACAGAAGTGAGCCCAATACAGATCTATACAAAGTCTTGTATTCAAAATCTTCACTCTCACTGTACATACGCCTAGTGAAGTCTGTTTGCATGGGAGTGTCACAGGGCTTGGTCTCTGCCATGTTGCACCTGCCAATCAAATCTATGATTTTATCCCACTGAGAAAGCTCGAATCCTTTCTCAGTTCTTGTAAACTGAACCCCCAGAAATTTGTCAATCCGGCCTAGAGGCTTCAGTGCAAACGTTTGACTTACCTGATCAGAGAAGGACTTACTCCTCTCCTCTGATTTGCTGATGTATAGAATGTCATCAACATACACCAGAACAGTCTCCTTGACATCATTTTCCTGCCTGATGAAAACACATTCATCAGCTGATGAGGCGGTGAAACCTATTTGCCTTAGACACTTAGTAAGGCCACCTTCTGCCTGACTGTTTCAGACCATAGAGACTTTTGTTAAGAAGCCAGATTTCATCTTCTCTATGATCTACACCCGAGGTGCCCTTACATAAATCTCTTTGTCCAATTTGCATGCAAATAGGCTGTTTGCACATCAAACTGTAGAACACTCTCCCCATGTATGGCTGCCACAATGAGAGCCGCCTTTATGCTCTCAGGGTGTACTGTGGGTGAGAAGGTGTCATCAAAATGATCAGGGTATCTCTCGAGAATCCCTGTGCCACCAGTCTCGCCTTGTATAAGAAGTTCCCATCATCTAGTGGCTTCTTCTTATAAACCCACCTTGTGCCAATCGCTCTCTTGTCTTTTGGCAATTTAGCTGGTTTGAACACCTCCAACTTCCTGAGGCTGTTCATCTCCAAATCCATAGCAGTATGCCAATTACCCTGCTCTTTTGGAGGCAGCTTTAATACATCCTCATACTTTGAGGAGTGGTCGATGCCAAATTAACACTAGTGATGAAGTCATTGTATTTACTGGGCATTTTATTTCTAGTAGTCCGAATTGGTCTACTAACTGGCTCCTGTATACAATCAGAATTATCCAAATTCTCCAAATTGTCACCTTCATCACTTTCAATTTGACCAGTTTTAACTTTGGGATGCCCCTGCTTCCAGGCTTCCCACTTGCTTCTTGAGGATTCCTTAAGGGGTTTGGAGATTACCCTTTCTCCACTTTCCTCTGAGCCAGATGTGTCACCATCACTAGATGGGCTTTCTGACATTTTTAATTTTGCTGGCTGAATTATGGGCAGGCTTAGGAGTCAGAATCTCGTTTGCATGTATTCTGCTCCAGTTGGTACTTTCATAGAAAGTGGCCGATCTTGAGATGACAATCCTTTGTCATTATCAACAAATTTGTAGGCCTTGGACCCTGGCTCATACCCTACAAATCTCAATCTGATCGACCTCCTGTCCCCTTCTTCTCAATTCCTTGGGGACATGTACATCGGCCATCACCCCAAACACATGGAGATGTCTTAAATTAGGTTTGCATCCATAGACCACCTCATATGGGGTTTTTGTACAACACTTGACCATACTCTGTTGAGAGTGTAGTTTGCATACAATATGGCCTCCGCCCAATATGCAAAATTTAAACCAGCATCCTCAAGAGCACCTCATCATTGTCTGGAGGACACCATTCCTCCTCAGAAATTCCATTCTGGAAAGCGAATAAGGTGCTGTCCTAAGATGGACTATCCCCTTTCTTTCAACCAGACAGAGAAGTTAGAGTTGAACTCGTTCCTCTGTCTGTCAAGATTCTTTGAATCTTGATTTTATGTTGATTTAGGACCAAATTGTAAAATTCCCTAAATTTAGTGAATACCTAATCTTTGGATTTGAGGGGGTACACAAATCCATATCTACTATGGTCATCCACTATGGTAAGAAAGTAGAGATTCTAACCGAGGGAGGGCTTCAATGGGCCCACCAGGTCCATGTGCACCAACTCAAAACTGCATTTTGATTGCCTCTGAGCTTTTCTGGGTGCTGGCTTCACCCTAGATTTAGCTCCCTTGCAAACAGAGCATTCCATGTAAATATCATAACCTTTTACACATAACCCCCTAGAGCACTCAGGTAGCTTCTGCACAATCGGGAAACTGAGGTGGCCTATCCTCCTGTGTAGGAGATGGGCACACTCATCGTGCAGGGGTTTACCAACTGTCAAAGTATTGGTACCCTTAGTTTGCTCATCACTGCTCTGTGATAAACCTTACATGTTTGGTGCTCCCAGATCCATTTACAACATTACTATTATTCCCCTTCTTTTGTCTGCATTCTTTATGGCTGACGCCAGGCCCTGACTGAGAGTCTGTTTGTTCACCAGTTTTGACTTGATAACTGGCACCAGACTCCTTAAGTATCACAATGGGGGAGTAGTATGGCAGGTTATTTATTTAATTTTTAATTATTTATATGCAGCCTTTCCGAAGACTCAGGCTTACACTCTTGGAGCACAACCCAATGTGCTCAGCAATAGCCTTCATTCATTGTATATGCCTGCTTATTACTAAGCGTATTTTTACTGTTGTCACATTGCCCCAATCTTGGGTCTCAATTTACCTACCCTGAGAGGATGGAAGGCTGAGTCAACCTTGAGCTCAGGGATTCGAGCCTACAATAATTGTAGACAGCTGGATCTTAAGAGCAGGCATTTACAGCCTGAGCCACCAAAGTTTTATTTAATAACCTCTCCCACCATATGGCCATCCCTGGTCACCATTGCACCCTGAAAAGATTACTCAATATTACATTTGTCACTTAACTTCAGAATGCTTAGAAGGTTGTGTTCCAGTTTTGGAACATACAAAACATCATCTTCCCCTGATCTCCGCTTCCTTTCACATGTAGACTTAAGACCTGGCTGCTCTAGCTATAAATGGCCTGATTGACCCTGGGGTGGTAATTAATCGTTTGTTTATTTGTCAGATTTTATTGTTTTAACTTTTCAATTTGGACTTATCAGTTGTTTTATCATATCCTTTTATGTTCACCTGTGTCCTTTGGGAGTAGCTGCATACAAGTCTAAATAAATAATAATATAACATAATAATAATAATCTACTTCACCAAGCCCAGGTATATAAACAATGCCTATACCTATGGCCTTTGTCCTTAGGCCATTTGCCACTGTTACATTACAGTTGTGGTCTATTAACTTGCTGAACAATTGTTTATACACACCATGTGTCTGCTAGCACTATCAAGCAGCCATAACTGTTCACGCTGCTGTTTCATGAGCCTCAGTTGTGAGGTTTCAGTTATGCTGGCAAAGCTATCATTCTGCTTGTGGTTACCTTTTTTGTTACCTTTGTTGCCCACTTTACCCCTTCTTTGGTTTACAGGGTTTACCTGGGGCTTCCTATTAGGAGTGGGTGACCTCTTTTTATTTTTACTGTTAGAGCATCCCCTTTGATCTGTCCTTGGGCCTACAAATTTAGGACAGTTTCTCCTAAAATGTCCCTTTGATCTGCAATTGTAACACTCACCAATTGCATTTAAATTGTTAGGACTCTCAGTCCTTCTAGCCATCCCTCTATCCCTATGGAAGGTTGCCCTATCCTTCCTTAGATTAAATTCAGCTATGAGCTTACCTGTCAGAATTTCTAGTGACACACCATCATAGTTGGAATTATCCAATTGGGAAATATAATTGTCCCAACTGGCATCCAGGGAATTGATTATGATGCTAATTAAACTCTGTTCAGAGATGGGTTCCCCCCTCAAATTCAATTCCTCCCTCATTTTCCTTAAATTGCATAGGTGTTCATTCATTTCCATTCCTGCCCTTAATTTAGATGAATGGAACTCTCTAGAAATTCTGGCAGTGGTGTTTGAATTTTTCAAATTAAACATATTAAATAACTTTTCCCAAAGTTCACACACTGTAAGCTCATGAGGGATGCTTGAGTAAAGAGCTGGATCAATTGACAATAATATTAAGCAGAAGATTTTATGGTGCAGCAAGTCAATTTCAATAGACCATGACTTGGGAGAGGGATCAATAAGTAGATTTAGCCCATTTTCCCTCAATAAAACAACCTGTATTTCTCTAGCTCATTCATAAATATTTCTCCCTGAAATAGACAGCTTTGTAAAGCCAGAAGGCAGCAAGTTTAAATTTCCCAGTAGATTGCTAGTATGCTGCTCTCCGATGTGCTGAAAACCCCTATGAGCACAGTAAGGCAAAGGAATAGAGACAGCAGGCTTATTTCCTATTGGCTTACACACTGACAGTCACTCCTCCCAGATGGGAGGGGCTGGAGAGCTAATCTGCACATGTGCGAAAGTCATTTCATTTTGGACTTCTCCGGAGAAGGAGCTTGTCGGTTGAGCTCCGGAGGTAGGTCTCTGGCCTGCCTCTGGGGTTCCTGACTGAGCTTGTGCAGAGGCCATTCTTCGTGGGACGCCACTGGAGAAGGAGCCCTTTGATGGGGCTCCACTGGAATGCCTTGGGTCGACACCCTGAGCTCCGGCCTGTGCCGTTGAGCTCCCAGGAAGGCCCTCGTAGGATGAAGACATCGCAGGAGCCGAGGTTGCCATCAGGAACAGTAAGTAGTGGGCCGCAGTCGACTGGAGGACTTCGGGGAGGGCCGCTGCCATTTGGGTGGCATCTGGGTAGGCCATCGTGGGCTGGGAGGCGTCTGCATAGGCCTGGGTGGACCGGGAGGTGTCTGCATAGCCGTAGGTAGACTGGGAGGTTTCCACGTAGGCCTGGGTAGACTGGGAGGTGTCTGCATAGCCCTTGGTAGACCGGGGGGTGTCTGCGTAGGGAACGGTAGACCGGGAACCTTCCTGGTAGGCACAGTAGACCGGGGACCTTCCATCAGTGTAGTGGTAGACCGGGTGCTGTCTTGAGGGCTGTAGTAGACCACGTACTGGGAGGAATCAGTAGACCGGTCCCAAATGCCACGGCTAGTGTTTTTATTGCATTATGAATGTCCAGTTCAGTAGGTGAGCTGGTTGGGCTTTGTTGCTGGACTGCCGCCAGACTGGTCACCTGGGCGTGGGTCCTAGCAGTTAGGGCTGGTGACATGCTCGGCATGGTTGGGTCCAGCGATGCTGCTGTCACCAGCATAGCCTGTCCCTGCACAGGCTGGCCATGTTGGGCTGCTGAAGCAGGAGGCGCTTCCAGAAGAGCAGCCTTCAGGTTGTCGCCATCTTGGCTTGTCAGAGTCTCTGAGGCAGGCAGGGAGGTGGCAGGTGCCATGTTTAGATGGGTTCTTTGAATTTCCCACCTTTGAGCTGCCATTTTGTGAAGCGGGAAAACTGAGGGAATTTTTTCTTGTTTTCCCGCACGTGTGTTTTTAACTAAAGGGGTCTCAGGGCAGGACTGGGTGACCTTTACTGGCCTTTTGCCTTCATGGGCCCCAGTCCTGTCTCTGACCGCTTCTTCCGATGCAATCTTCTTAATTTGATTGCCGGGATCTATAGTCGGATCACCACTTACCGTCAATAAGCCGAAAGCCCTGAGGAAAATGGACCTTATTTCCTCCTCTGTTAGGGATCTGGGCGAGATCTCATCTCTTCTTCTCCTTTTTCCATGGCCGGGTTGGATGAGGCTTTTAGGCTTTCATTAGGTGTGAAGCGTTCACTCGGAGCCGTGAGTGAATGAGAGGGGATGACAGCTGTCAAACTTTTAGCCGCGCCACTTTCTATTTTTTTAGTTGGCACTTGGAATGCTTCAGCTGAAGCCATTCCGGGCTCTGGTTCTGCTTCTTTCTTTTGTGATGCCATGAGCCTAGCTTTGGCTCTGGCCATCACTCTGCTGCTTTTTCTTTTTGGTTTGAGATTAGGCATCTTTTATGATTTAAAATATAGACAGGTTTAACCAGCCATCCTCTGCTACCAATTGTTGAAAAAAATGTTTTTAATCAATCCTATGATTGACCAAAGTTTAGAGGATCTTGTTAATGTAGTTAGGTTTTCTCAGTCCTTTAGATTGAGAATAACTCCTAAAGAAACACAGACCTCTTTAAGAAACTTAAAACCCTTTTAAGGCTTTTCCTTCTCTCTCTCTCCTTTCTCTTATGGCAAGAGGTTCCTCCACCTCATGCATCTGAGATACTCAAGAGCAGCAAGAGCAGGCAAGGAGAGCAAGCTTCTCCTCAGAGAGAATTATGGATCCCACTGAGGTAAATTGCCTGTTGGGCTGCCCCTTATATACCAAGGGGTGTGGCTTGTGATGCCACTCCAGGGTATGCACTGTTACCCTGTCATTGGTGGATTTGGTTTGCCTTCAAATCCCCACAAGTTGTAAACTGCATAGCAACACCAGAAAGTTCCATTTTCTGACAATCCAGGAGAAGCTCTTTTTGCCAGCGGAAAAGATGCGACCATCAAGCTGCTGAAGCTGGGACAGCTCCGAAAGAAAGGCAAGATTGGAAGAAAGTGTGTCGGTTTGGTGAGAGGTTCTTTTAATTACTTATTTTTGAAGAGAACACGGAGGTCAGGGGCCAACCGCAGCTCCAAGGGCAACTGGTTCCATAGGGTGGGCACTACCACTGAGAAGGCCTTACCCCGGGGGTCACCAGCTGACACTGTCTAGCCGACGGCACCCCAAGGAGGCCCTGTCTGTGAGAGCGCACACGGTGATGGGCAGCCATTGCTGGCAAGAGATGTTCCCGCAGATACCCCGCAGTATCCTTCCCCTGCCACGCCCACCAAACCACGCCCACAGAACTGGTAGTAAAAAAATTTGAATCTCACCACTGGGTTGCAGTCTACTTTATCAGGTGCCTTACTGAAGTCCAAATAAATTATGTCCACAGCATTTTGCTGATCCACTAATTTAATCACGTTGTCCAAGAATGCCATAAGATTTGTCTGGCATGATCTTTTTGAAACAAAGCCATGTTGGCTTCTGGTTATAAAGTTGCTTGCCTCTGGGTCAGAGGTCTCCAAACTTGGTAACTTTAAGACTTGTGGACTTCAACTCCCAGTATTCTGAGAGTTGAAGTCCACAAGTCTTAAAGTTTCAAGAGATTCAAGGTATTAGTGACAATGGTTGGTTTTTATGGGATAGTTTTTATAGGATAATTTTTATGGGTCGAATTTGTAGTTGTAATGGGGCTTATTTAGTTTAATCTGCTTTTAAATTATTTATTATTGTTGTTGTTTTATTTGTAAGCCACCCGAGTCTTCGGAGATGGGGCGGCATATAAGTCCCATTAATAAATAAATAAATAAATAATAAATAAATAAATAAATAAACATATAAAGTCCTACATGGCTTGGGCCTGGGGTACTTGTGGGAACGTCTCCTGCCGGCATCACACTCCAATCGCCCTGTACACTCCCACAGGCAGGGCCTCCTTGGGGTACTGTCGGCCAGACATTGTCAGCTGGTGGTACCCAGGGGTAGGGCCTTCTCTTTGGGAGCACCCACCCTGTGGAACCAGCTCCCCTTGGGTCTTTGCTTGGCCCCTGATCTCCGCTCCTTCTGCCGGGACCTGAAGACCTGGCTATTTCAGCAGGCCAGCCTGGACTGAACCAAGGGGGGGAGTTCTTTTTAAAGTAATTTTAATGAGTTTTAGTGTATTATTGGGCTTGTATTGTTTAATTATTTTTTAAGTAAATTATTGTATTGCATTTTTATATTGTGAGCCACCCTGAGTGTGGTATACAAGTCTAATAAATTATTATTATTATTATTATTATTATTATTATTATTATTATTATTATTATTATTATTATTAAAGTTGCCAAGTTTGGGAGCCCTGCTCTAGGTGTTCACAGGTTCATTGCTTGATTATCTTTTTCAGGACCTTCCCACATATTGATGTCATGCTGATACAGCTGTAGTTTCTTGGATCCATTTTTTTTTGAAGATGAGAAACACATCAGCTCTTTTCCAATCATCTGATAGTTCCCCACTGCTTACATGATAGTTGCCAAATGTCTGAATTTTGATCAGGAGACCATAGGGAGACTGCAATGGACATAAATGTGAAAAACAGTCATAAGTCACTTTTTTCAGAGCTGTTGCAACTTTGAACAGTCACTAAACCAAATAATTTTAAGTTGAGGACTACCTGTAAAATAAGAAATAATTCTGCCTATGAGTGGGAGTTTACATTACTTCCTACTTTCCTGATGTCTTCTTAAGATAAAGGAGGATACTTACAGTCTGCTCAATAAATCAACAAAGTCAGAGAAGTTCTTTTTTCAGAAAATGCCTCAACTGACAAATCTTGTAATTTGCTGACCCTTTGTGCTGTTATTGCCATATTTTGTAGATTTGGCTTGCAACAGGAACAGTCACAGTCTTGGAATATACATTTTTAAAATAAAAAGCTTTATGGGCCACATGGTAGAACATCAAAAGAATTATTGTTTTGGTATTCATGTCATGTGAAAGAGCAGATGCTAATAAAGACTACAGGGCAAGGTAAAATCCCTGAGCAGAAATGTGGTGCCTGAAGAATGAGGGAAGGATGAAAGATGAATTATGATGTTGCAATGCAAGCTCCATATCTTACACAGCTGGCCAGAACATTGCAACATAAGCATGAAAGGGCAGAATCTGCATCAGGAGAGCTTTTTGGCATTAATCTAGTCACTGTGTTTCCCAGAAATAAGACCTACTTAATTTTAAGTGTGCACCTAATATAAACCCCACCCCAGAAATAAGCCCTAGTGTAGGGGGGTGGGATAGCCAGCACAGGAGATGGCGAATGCACACGGGCTGACGGTGTCTAGCAGCAGCCACAGCCCGCACAGTAAAGGTGAGTTGATTACCTATCCAAGTAGCAGGTGGAGGCAAAGGCAGGGGGGAGCATGCACTCCAGATGTGCCATGTGGGCCACGGTAACCTGAGAGTCAGTGGGCCGAAGCGGTGGGTGTCCATGGGAGGCTCGTCTTCACATCTCTTGGCTTGTCTAAGGCCTATGCGCTGCATTTGGATTGCCTGCCCACACCTCTGCCTCCATCTGCTGCAAGTGCCATTATGCAAAGATAAGCCTCCTGTAGCCGGCCGGCACTCTGGCCCACCGACTTGGCTTTCCCAGGCCCCACAATGCATGTTCAGATTGCCTGCCTTCCCCTATGTGCCTCTGTCTGCTGCTTGGGCAGAGAATCAAGTCACCTGCGCTGTGCGGGCTATGCAGCCCCAGACCAAGGGACCAGCAGACTGCAGCTGGATGCCGTCGGTGCCTTCGTGCTTGCTGCCTCTTGTGTGTGTGTCAGAGGGTGGGGCATCCAGCTAGGCTGATCATCCTGTGTTATGTTTCCCTAAAAATAAGCCCTAGTTCTTATTTTGGAGCACCCCAAAAATATAAAACTGGCTCTTATTTCAGGGAGACATGGTAGATATAGATTCTTAGAGTGGGAACTCAATAGTAAGACAGTGTATAAGAATCTGTAATGTTTTGGGTTTGCAAGAATGAGGTGTGGGTTTATTCTTGGTAGTAAGTTGCAGGCTGACAATGTTATATGGGGATTGTGGGAGTTGTAATCCAAAGCATCAGGAAGGCTGTCTCAGAGCCTTGTTAACTCTGAACTTCACTCATACAACAATAAAATAAAATGTCCACCAGCTCCTGTGCAGCATATTACTTTCTTATTTGTTTCTTTGAGCAGATCCTTCCAATGAAATAATAAAATCCATGTTTTTAATGGATGGATGGATGATTTAGTTTTACTATCGATGCTGTTTTAATTATTGGTTGGGAGCTGCCCAAAGTTTGATTTAAAAGATGGGTGGCTATATAAATATTTTCAATAAAACAATCATTTTAAAAAAAGAAAGAAAACTAGCAGAAGCATTGTCAAAGCTGATGAACAGAACCAGTTCTAAAAAAATAATAGAAATGAACATTCTTTAGTAGGAAAGCAAAGCACACAATGCTTCAGCATGACTCCTCTCAAATTCAGTCGATCAATATTAAAACTAAAGTGCGAGGGTCAAAAAACTCTCACAGTTAAAATGGAGAGAGAGGGGAGGAGGGGGAAAGGAAATAGAAAAAGGGGGGAAATATGCCAGCCGATGACGCAAAACACAAAATTAAATACAATGGGAAACAAGAGAGGAGGGCAGAGGTATGGGAGTATTTACAGAGGTGGTTCTTCTCCAGCTTTCTGCAGGCTGCATCTTGTTGAGCTTTAAATTGCCAGGGGAACAAAAGCTGAGATCTCCCTGGAGATCGATTACTGTCTTCAGAACAGATCTCCCGAAGTGAATCTGAAATATTGTCTCTTACTGCAGAGGGAAGAAAGAATGTAAGCCTATTCTGATATATTTCAAAGAATGCAGAAATATAGAGGAGCAGACAAGCAAAGCTGGGTGAAAGGGAGAGAATGAAGCAAGATGAAATGATGATTTCTTTTTCAGAGTGGAGAAAAACATTTGTTTGTTTTAGTTGTACTTACTTGTTGCAATCTGAATTGAATAGCATTGTTTAGAGAACGTTACAACTTGTAACTGGAACAGCTAAAACTCTCTAGCAGATTAAGTGTTCAGGGACGTTGTCATTAGATCTTTTAAAATTTAAAACTGTTTTTCCAAAATCATCCTAATAGTAAGCTAACTCTTTAGCAGAGAGTAGCAACCTAACTCTCCAGCAGAATAAGTGTTCATAGAGACATAGTCATTAACTGTGTTTTTCCAATTTTATCCTAATAGAAAGTATCTGAAATTGAAAAGCCTTCAATTATAGAAAAATCGTTTCCCTGTTTTTGTTATATTTGGATAGTTTCCTTTGCGTTGTAAACACAGGTTTCTAATCACTGCCTTTCTTTGACAGCTGAATATATAACATGAACCAATTAAACCAAAGTTTATGTAAAGGCACATATCTCTTTAATGGTTGTTTCAGACTCTGATGATGTTAGCAGAGGCTAACAAAAGCTTGGTGAACAATATAAATTTTTGGTTCCAGAAATTGGGATGTCTATCTCTTTTTTCACAGTTTTACCTGGAACTCGTATTTTAAAAATAGTTTCTAATATGTGCGTGCGTGTCTGTGTACACACACACACACACACACACATTCACCTATACAGTTTTTTAAAGACAAATTGGGTTGTTTGTTTGAACAGATCGACCACACATACCAACCCCCAAAAAGGGCAGAAATGGCACACGTGAGAAAAAAGTTTATTGAGATTCTGGAAAAAGTCATGAGAGAAGGAGAGCAGATGAAACCAGAGGATATGCTGCTGACTCATGAAGGAATTGTATACCCGACTGTTTTTTGCAACCCGGAGCAGTTCAAAGCTTTGGAGGCCTTTCAAGCTAGGAGTGATGATGTAGTTCTAGCAGGATACTGCAAATCTGGTGAGTGTGTTTGTTTGTTTGTTTTATACCTACAAAGGTGACTCTGGGCTTTTGATACATATTTTTAAAAGGCCATGCCCTATTAGATTTTACTTGAAATAGTGATGAAAATAGTGAAATAGTGATGAAAAAGCTGGCTGGGGAATTCTGGGAGTTGAAGTCCACCAGGCTTCAAGTGGCCAAAGTTGGAGACCCCTGTTATAGGGTAACAGTCTGGAAAAAAATCAAAGGCTAAGGGAAACTTCAGGAATAATATGAAAAACATCTTCACATATCTGTAGTTTCCTGTTTTCTGCCATTATCTGAGCAATTTTGGGCCTCAATATTATCTATTTAATCTCTGAAGTTGCACTGTGAAACAAAACTATCATTACGTCTATAGAGAGAAACCATGTCGTGTTACAACAGATTTCAAACTAATCAATTGAATGTATGCCACACTTGGTATGATTCTATATTGCTGACATTTTAGCTACAAAAGTTTAATGACACTAGCAGTTCTAAACCTGCAGTTCTTTATCTTTTACCTGATGTAGCTTACACCTTACCTGTATAAAGTAGACAGAAATGATGACTTATTTTCTGCTTTGCTTTCCAAGTGCCATCTTAATGGCATCGATGTATCCAGGCCTTCTCATTGAACCTTAGCGGAAAGCAGGAAGGAGCAAGCTAAAGCCCATCAAATAAATAAAATAAATAAACAAGGACACAATCAGATAATGATTATGCAAGCAACACACAATTTTTTTTAAGGGGCATGCGTAAGTGCACAATCGTGCCTACTGTCCTTGTCCTATTGTACCCATTTATTCGTACCTATTTCCTGTGTTCTTACTCGTGTTTATACTTATACCTATTATCTTGTAAGCAATTGACAAATCAAAGAAATCAAAGAAATCAATCAATCAATTAATAAATGCTACAGTCACTGAGTCCCTTTTAGTCATTTTCAGAGCCCTTTTTAAGAGTACTGTTTCCTGCCATGTAGAGGTGGGGAATAGATTAAAAGTGTGATATAACTGTTGAAGTAGGTACACAGCATATCAGTTTAAAGGAAGGATGTTACTACAAATTCCATGATAAATCTGTCTTTGGTGTTCCTCTGCCCTTTAGAAATGTTAAACGGGACTTGTTGTTCATGAAAATGTTGCTCATCCCACCCTTAAGCAATATCATCCTCCTATGCAGGCGTTGAACACCCAGCATTAATTTGAGAAATAACTTTACACCACTAATGTCCAGTGTCCTGTTATGTAACTATTCACTGCACGGGATTGCTTCCACCTCAGAACAGGAACATGTTCCAGCCAGCCAACGTTCCATCAGCCTTACTCATTTTGTTTCCAGCTGCATTCACCTTGTGTTGTTGCCTAACAGAAACTAAAATCTCTTTTGTCATTTGAGGATTTGTGATCACAGTGTGCCGCTGGAAAAAAAATTATAGTGGGTGTCTAATACTATTATTTTAAAAATTATTTTTAAAATATATTTGGCAAATTGCTACATCCTAGCAGAAGCAGTTAAGAACCATTTTCAAAATCACCTTGAGAAATGACTGCCTTGCAAGAGAGGTGTCCACTCTGTCAAAGCAGAAGTGTTCTATTTCAATGCTTTCTCTGATCTTTAGTGCTCAGTCTGCAAAATTAGTTTTTTGAGTTCTAAGTTCTAAACTTCTTCCAGCATAACTTCCATATCTTGAAATAGGAGATACTGAAACGTGTAAGGTTAGCATTATTTCCGCAGGCTTGATAAATTCATTTTTAATAAGCAGTGTTTAATAAACACAAAAGTCATACAGAAAGCCCAATTGCTTGTGATTCTGTGACAGTTGGCATTATGTGGACAAATACCACCACCTTTTAAAAGCCAGGGGAAGTTGGCAACCATTATTCATGTCTTGGTTATTTCCTGTCTTGATTACTCCAATGCATTTTAGAGAGGCTATACTTTATAAAATCATTTGGAAAGTGCAACTGGTGAAAAGAGCAGTGGTTAGGTAAGCTTAATAGAGTTTCTCCTTTTTTTCCAACTCTCCTGGTTAGTGTCTATTTGTAAATATTATGGCAATAAATGGTAAATGCTAAATTTATTTTACAACCAATGCATGCACTTACGATCAAATAGTATGCACCTGGCAACAACGCATGCTGGAGTGAGAATAACATTGTACAATACTGTAGCTGTACAAGAGAACTTTATCTGAATAAGATGGCAGCAGCCAGTCTCTCTCTGTCTCTGTCTCTCTCTCTCTCTCTCTGTGTGTCATGTGTATAATGGAACTCAGTCACTAAACAAGGAGTTTAATTGCAAGAAATTGTGATCTTGTGGTGCCTACGCTGAAAGGTTAGCACTGAGCACAATTTGAAGTGTTGCTATTGACCTTTAAAAAATTTAAATGGCTTGGGCCTAAGTGGAAGATCTTTCCCAGTATAGATCTGTTCAGGTGTTAAAGTAAAGAAAGAACCTTTCTTTTTTTTTAAACAATATTTTTTTATTATTTTTAACAAGAATACAAACATAGTATACAGTGTGCCAGTAGATTGTGACTCATCTTCTCCAACATCGTTAAGTACAAAATATTCCATATTTGTAAATTAATTTTTCTTACTACATTTCACATTGTCATACCAAAACCATTCCGGCCCACAAATATACAATATAGACCAACTATTATTGCATCTACAAACAAACAAAAACATAAAAATTCTTTTTCTGAGAACAGTGTGTGTCCGAACCTTCCCTTTTCCATACAAATATAATTTCAATTTTTTCCACATTTCTTATAATCTATCCCATTTATCATAACAATTTATACTCTTTTCCATCATTCTCCCCCCCATATTTTCCATTCAATTATCAATACACTTTTATCTATCATGTTTACAATCCTATATTTCTTATCAAACATATTTTTCCCTGTAATTATTACTTCCAAGGATAATACCCCATCTTCTTTAGCTCATCATTATTTAACATTTATCTTTCTCCTTTAACAATATTATTTGTTGTGTGCAACAATATTATTTCTATTACACCTCTATTCTAATAAAATCTCTATTATGAATCAATTTCTGCTTGGTACATTCATTTTTATTTAACGCTTTTTAACAATATAAGATAAAAGGATTATGAGTACATATAGAAAATGTAAAACAAACCAGTTATATTCATTCCCATAAAATATTTTCATTTTAATACCATTAAAACAAAGAAAGGGAGATACACATCGTATTAGTCCTCTAAAACTTCTAGCTTCTATCTATTTCTAATATAATCCTTTATCTCATGTATCTTTGCAGATTTCTTTAATTTAATTAATTTGTTTAACCATTATCTCGGTGCCCAAAAAGATGAATAAGTTCTCTAAACCTGGTATACTTCTCCTGTTTCTGTGTATCTTGTTTCCATTTACAGCTTCCTCCTTTTTTTTCCTGTCGCCCCTTTTCCTCCCTTACCTCACTATTCACTTTTCTATCTAATTCTCCCTTCTGAAATCCTATCTTTTGGTTTTTCCTTATAATATTGTAATTATACTTTTTTTTAATTATTGCTTCAAATCTTAACTTTTTAGCTTTCTTCCCTCTTTTCCCTTTTTTCCCCTTTCGCTTTTTAACAATTATTTGATTCTTTAAAATGGCTTCCTCTTCTTTGTCCCGCCCTTCCTGCTGCTGCATGTATTTCAAAACCTCCATTTTTATTATTTGTAGCTCTTCTTTAAGTTGTTTAAATAGCATTCTTGATTCTTCCATGAGTATTGACATTTTAAGAGGGTCCCCCCCCTCTTTTTTTTGAAGCAATCCTCAATTAGCTTTAGTCTGTTGAATATTCTCTATCCAGAAAACCGAAAGTCCTCCAAGTATCAAAAGTTATTTCTTGCTTCTTTAACATGCTTTCCCTTTTCAGGGGAGCTTGCAACAAAGTTGCAACAAAGTTTCAAGTAGAATGTATTTTAAAATGTATCTTCTGTTACCAATCCACACTCAGTTCTTTCAAGTCTGGGTAGTATCCTCAATCTCCAGACACACCCTCCTTTCACTTTTTCCTCTCTTCCTCTATTGCTTCCTTTCTCTTCCTTTATAGAGAAGAAATGTTAGAACCTCTCAGAAAGTCTTTAGCACTTGGCACATTTTTCAGCTGTAAAGAGAAGCCTATTAGTGTCCAAGTGTGCTTATATCCATCCATCCGTCTCAGTATTGCTTATCATTCAAAACCATTAACATCGAAGAAGAAGAGAAAAAAAAGCGACAAACTAGCTTTTCACTATTTCACACCGCTTTCTTCTTTCTTTTTTTAAAAAACTTATTAGTGTTTCCCACTGTTCAAAATTGGGTACCTTAGTAGATGTTTCAATGTCAGCCCGGACCACCACACTTTCTCTTTAGTGACTTCCTCCTGCACAAACTTGTCTGCTTGAGATCTTCTTTGAGGTGGCCATTTCTGACCACTGCTGCGCTGCCTTCGGGAAAGGGAAAGATAGGCTGGGGAGGAGAGATGCGGCTCTCCTCAATCCTGCCATCAGCTCCCCCGTCTTCGCCACCTCTACGGGGTGGTTTTAACCCCTGAGCCAAGCGGCTCAGGGTCTCCAGCAATGAGCACGGACCGAAACCACGCACAATCGCGGATTTTGCATCCGTCGCCGAAGAGGCTCAAACCGGATCTCCCAAGAAAGAACCTTTCTGAAGATTGTCAGAGGCCCACTATCTGACAAACAGAAAAGTGCTATGTGGGTTCTGGGCTATAAAATGCATGCCAAACGTGTTCAGTTCCTGCAGTTTTTCACAGACTTTCAATTGTAAATTGATTGGTACTGGTTTTATGTTTTTACTATACTAGTACATAGTATAAGTGTATTTAATTTTGTTTTTCCCCCTTTCAGGTACCAACTGGGTTGGCCAGATTGTTACTGATTTAGTAATAACATCTGCAAAGAAATATGAACCAGAGAAGTTGAATGAAAAACTTCTCCTAGCAGAATTTCCCTATCTCGAAATAGGCGATACTGAAAAGTATAAGGTTAGTATTATTTATGCAGACTGATAAATACTGCCTACTCAATCATGGTCAATTTTCATGAGACCATATATTAAAACAGCAATGGAGGTAAAATATTGAGTATTTTTGCAGATTCTCCCTAGAGTAAAGTTAGCCAGTCAGACTGTATTTGATCAGAGACAGCCAGGTTGATTCTGCATGACTCGGTCTTTGAAGAGGTAAAATTGACCTTGATTGACATATTAACCAATCCACTGACCAGTAATGTGTTACTATCGGTTGTAGAATTCAGTGGGAAAACTGGAGATTTGGCATCTCAGTTGTCCAGTCTGGTGTTTCTCATGCTGGCTGGGGAATCCTGGGAACTGATTATTTATTTATTTATTTAAATTATTATTTATTTATTGAAGAGGATGGATACTTATCCTTCCAGGAGAGTGATGTTTACTCATCTCCGTCCTGATAGATTTCCACCATCTATTTTCAAGAACAAAGCCAAAGTAAGTAGCTGATTTAATGCCCTAAAATTGTAACAATATTGATAAAAAAGAGCCTTGGTAGCTCAGGCTGTTAAATGCCTGCTCTTAAGATCCAGCTGCCTACAATTATTGTAGGCTCGAATCCCACCAGGCTCAAGGTTGACTCAGCCTTCCATCCTCTTGGGGTAGGTAAATTGAGGACCCAAGATTGTTGGGGGCAATTAGCTGACCTTGTAAAAATGCCGCTTAGTAATAAGCAGGCATATACAATGGAATGAAGGCTATTGCTGAGCACACTGGGTTGTATCCCAGAAATTGTAAGCCGCCCTGAGTCTTCGGAGAAGGGCGGCATATAAATGTAATTAAAAAAAAAAATTCAGTAAGTATTTCTATATGGATAAAGTTAGTCTTAAACAATAAAACAATTAAGAAAATGATAAGCAAGACCATGCTTAATATAATAATCATTATGCACCATACAAATGGAGGCCTGGGTAGTAAATAGCTCTGTTTAGCTATTTATTGATAAGTCCTTTAAATTTGGATAATTGTAATTACTGTAGAGCAATTTAATTGCATTTTCAGGATATGACTGTTTCCAAATTAAAGCTCTGCCCTTTAGTAGTTCAGAGACATCATTTGGGGGAGTAATTGTAAATAGATTTGAAATGGAGATTCTATACTAATCTAGATAGCCAGTTTGGAGTAGTAGTTAAGGCACAGGGCTAAAAAAAATTATTACCTTTATTGTCACAGTACAACATGTGTACAATGAGATTGGCTGAACCTCCCTTCGTCCATCCCCCCAACACTATATTTCATTTCATTAAATGAAATATAAAGCTAGTTGGGTGACTTTGGGCCGGTAGCCCCAATAACAAGGCGGCAAGCTACTTTCAAAAACTTCTAATCCTGCCACCCTAATCTGGCAATATATTGTCTCACTAGGCCATTCTGTTCCCTAATTTCTTTTCATTAATACACAGTAAAAAACCAGGAACTGGATGTGATTCAGGTATTCACCCAGGCAAGTGCACATAAGATTTCAATCATAAAAGGTAGTTTAGGATAATTTTCAGAGAATCTGGTGCATTTTAGGGATATAATCTATGCTTTCTCATTTGTTATTCTAATGTGTTTTTTTTGGTTTTTAGGTACTGCTGCTGATTCGAAATCCCAAAGATGTTGCTGCATCTTTTTTCCATTTTTCAAACAACTTCAGTCCTTATCCTGCCTATGATACATTTGAAGAGTTCTTCCGAGCTTTAATGATAGGAAAAAGTAGAATTTCTATTCATTCCTATTGTTAAATGTCTGTAGATATGGAGAACATAGTAACTGTCTATCTTGTTCATTATTTTTTATTGATTAGTGCATGCTTTGTTCAAGCAGAGACACTTAAAATTCAGGTTCAGGTTCTCAGCTTATTTCAATAAATCTTAGTTAATCATATGAACACATTCCTTTTCTGATATAGGAACAAATAATATTTGAAAAGAGAAGCAAATATTTCTCATTGCCTCAGTCCAGTCTCCTTCCCAGGGTTGTTATTGTAGGGAAAAATACAAAGGTGTGCTATGTATGCGGCCTTGAGTTTCTGCACAAAAGGTAGAATATAAATCGAACTAATAAATCAATAGAATAGCAGAAAAATATTTTTTATTTTATTTATTTATTTGTTATTTATTTGATTAGTCAATTGCTTACAAGATAATAGGTATAAGTATAAACATAGTTATGAATACATGGATACATATAAAAAAATAAAAGAAACGTAGGACAGGGACAGTAGACACTTTGGTGTGCTTATGCACCCCTCCTACAGACCTCTTAGGAAAGGGGTGAGGTCAATAGTAGACAGTCTAAAGTTAAAGTTTTTGGGGTTTGGGGAAGAAACCACAGAGTCAGGTAGAGTATTGCAGACATTGACCACTCTGTTGCTGAAGTCGTATTTCCTGCAATCAAGTTTGGTGCGGTTAGCCATGAGTTTGTATCTATTGTGTGCTCTTGTATTGTTATGGTTGAAGCTGAAGTATTCATTGACCGGAAGGACATTGCAATGTATAATTTTATATACTATACCTAGATCAGATCGAAGGCGGCGTAGTTCTAGATTTTCTAGGGCTAGAATTTCAAGTCTGGTGGCATAAGGTATTCTGCAATGAGTAGAGGAGTGGAGAACTCTTCTTATGAAATATTTCAGGACTTTCTCCATTTCTGTACTGACCTGCATTCCTTTCACCATGACCTAAAGACTTGGTTGTTTCAACAGGCCAACCTGGACTGAATGGGGTGGGGGTGGGGTTTTTATCTATTTTTAGTTTTAATCGGGTTTTAAATTTTATTGGGCTTAGTTTAGTTTAATTCTATTTTAATATTTGTATTCTTGTCTTTATTATAAGCTGCCCTGAGTCCCTTGGGAGAGAGGGCGGCCTGTAAGTCCAATAAAATAAATAAATAAATACATTTCTCTACTGTGTTAATATCAGTTACGTAATGTGGGTTCCAGACTGGTGAGCTGTATTCAAGTATTGGTCTAGCAAATGTTTTGTATGCTCTAGTTAGTAGTGTGATATTACCAGAGAAAAAGCTATGTAGGATTAGGTTAACAACTCTTAATGCCTTTTTGGCTATGTAGTTACAGTGGGCTCTAACACTTAGATCATTTGAGATGAATACTTGACAGAGTGTGGATCATCAGCAAGGTCTTGACTATTCAGCTTGTATTTTATTTTCTGATTTTTTTTGCCAATATGTAAGATAGAGCATTTATTTGTTGAGATTTGAGGTTGCCATTTGTTTGACCATTCTGATATATAGTCAAGGTCTTTTTGAAGGGTAGCAGAATTATCTGTGGTGTTGAATAGCTTTACATCAGCAGCGAAGAGAATGCAGTTGCTCTTAATATGATCACAGAGGTCATTTATGTAGAGTATGAAGAGAGTTGGTCTTAGAACACTGCCTTGAGGGACACCACTGTTGACAGGTACAGAATTTGATAGGACGTTTCCAATTTTGAACATTTGTTGTCTGTTTGACAGGAATGCTTCTATCTAGTTATGCAAGTGTCCAGAGATACCATAAGATTTTAGTTTTAATAGTAGTTTGTCGTGTACCATTGAATCAAAGGCTTTACAGAAGTCTATGTAGATTGCTATTGTTTTGCCCTGATCGAGTTGTGTAGTCCATATGTTTTTGCAGTGTAAGAGTTGCAGATTACAGGATAGTTTTTTTCTGAAACCAAATTGTCTATTAGAGAGTAGGTTGTTTGTCTCTAAGTGGAGGATAATGGATTGGTTAATAATTGATTCCATGACTTTACAGGTGATGCTGCATAAGGAGATTGGTCTGTAATTTTCAACTAGGCTGGGGTCTCCCTTTTTGAAAATGGGGATGACCGTGGCCAGTGACCATAGGTTTGGCAAGGAGCTGGTCCTGAAAGATTTTTCAAAGATTATGCTTAGAGGTTGGCTATGGCAGCGGATAGCTTTTTTAAGAAGTAGGCACATATTCCATCTGGTCCAATAGATAGAGATGGTTTTAGATTGTGTAGTGCTTTTTCAACATTGTCTTCTGTAAAATCTATGTTTATTAATCATTACAGTTGTCTGTGGTTCAACTAGGAAATACTGGGCATGATCCATTGCTGTTTACAAATACTGAGCCAAAGAATGTTTTAAAGAGGTTGGCTTTAATGGTGTCATTGTTACAGTCTTTACCATTAGGTTCTTTCAGGGTGGGATGGATCTTGAGTCTTTTAGTTTGTTGTTTACAAAATTGTAGAGAGCGCGGGTGGAATTGGTGCATAGAAGGTTTTCCTCTTGTTTAATGTGATAATTGGTGCATTCAGTCTTTATCTGGTAGCATAAATTTTTGTATCAGCTTTTGAAGTTCGCAACATGACCAGATTTGTTTTTTTGCCAAAGTGATCTCTTTTTGGATTGAAGCTTCCTTATTGTTATGGGTAATCTGTTTTTTCCTGGTTTTGGGAGTTGTTATTGGTACATATAGTTCGATGACTCTTTGGATTTCAAGTAAAAATATGTTGTAATGGTCTTCAACAGTATTGCATCCAGTGAATAGAGATTGCCAATCAAGGGATGAGAGATCGTTGTCTATAAGATCATAGTTGCCTTTTTTGAAGTTATAATTGGGGATCACGTTGTGATGATTTTTGTGTTGAGACAAAAGTCAATCATGTTATGGTCACTGTTGGAAAAGGGTTCTATAATTTGTATTTTGTAAATTGAATTCAAACTATTGCAGAAGATGAGATCGAGGCAGTTGTTAAGTCTAGTATTGTTGGTTACTAATTGTTCCAGTCCCAGATTTGTTACAGCATTGTAGAAGGTTGCATGTATGGGTTCAGTGTTACATTCGTTTAGGGTCCAGTTAATATGAGGTAGATTGAAGTCACCAAGAAAGATAAAAGTATGTGGGCAGGATGTTGCCCATGTTAGTAGTGAATTTAGTTTGTTTACATGTTTGATGTCATAATCAGGGGCTCTGTAACATAGTAAGAATTGAAATGTGATATTTAAGGACAGTTCACAGACAATGGTCTCAGGAAGAGCAAGCTCCTGTATATCCTGGATGATATGTTCGTTCATTCATTCATTCATTCATTCATTCATTCATTCATTCATTCTGTGTGCTGGCCTTTTCCCATTTGAGAGGCCCAGAGAAGTAGATGAGCCATAATGATGCAGTGGTTAGAATGCAGTTTTGCAGGCTAACTCACTGCTCACTGCCAGCATTTCGATCCTGACCAGCTCAAGGTTGACTCAGCCTTCCATCCTTCCAAGGTCGGTAAAATGAGGACCCAGATTGTTGGGGGAAATATGCTGACTCTGTAAACCACTTAAAGAATGTTGTAAAGCACTCTGAAGTGGTATAGAAGTCTAAGTAATATTGCTACTGCTATTTCCAAAATTGTAATTCAGGTATTTCATTTTAACCTTGGCAGCTAATGTAATTTTATGTAAAGTCATTGTTATATATAGGCCAAATGAAAAAAAAAGAAAAATACATATTTATTACTTTGGCTTAATTCCAGTTACAAATATTTAGCAAAAAGAAATCTATTATATCTCAAGAGTGTTATTTAAATGAAAGGTTTGGAATAATAACAATCATCAAATCAATTTTCCAGTTAACTTATATTGCTTGTATATGCTTGTTTATGCTCAGATTATAAACCATGTCAGAACTGAGTAAGCACTATAATACATTGGCATCTATGTAAAACTATAATTTCTGAGTTTCCTAATTGTGGTATGATCACAAAATTAAACACTACTGATGATGTTAACTTTATGTGATTTTCATATATAAATTGATTACTAACTAAAACACAATGTATCAGACATAATTAAAAAGAAAAGGGTAATTTTTCTAGAAAATGGCAATACTCAGGGACATTAGAACTGAGGAAAAAGGATTGGAAAAAAACAAACTCTATAGAGATGATATTCAGAGATCAGCTTAAATTTTGAATAAGTTTTAAACATACTTATGTCTGTTATCAATCTTGTTCTGACATGATCTTAATTAATTTTTTTAAATTTCAATAGTGCCATGGGGATCCTATATAGAGTATCTTTATACATGGAACAAGTATATTGATAAAGAAAATGTCCTGCCAATAACATATGAAGAGATAAAAGAGGTACAGTTAATACTGTTCAGATGTATGGATTCTGGTAGTCATAAACAGCAATGAAAAGAAAGTCTTGGAGAAAGAAAGAAAGATGGGAGTTTCAGACCCATGATCCTCCATCATGTAGCATATATGATTTTCAGTTAAGGAAATAAAGAATAAGCAGTGTTTGCTTATTGATACTTTTCTCCCAAATAAATATTTTTGCTCTGGGGAAGAAGTAGAGATAACAATGCCAACCAGCCAACCACAGCATAAAGCAACGTCCATCACAATGAAGTGAGATCAAACTGAGCTTGGGGAAATTATATTTGCTCCCTATAATTGTGTGTGTGTGTGTGTGTGTTTATACATATATTTATATATTCATGTAGAATGTTCTGATTGTAACTGAAACCATGCAGAATGTAGTCGTAGCATTTAGGATGAGAAAACCAGAGGGAACCTTGGACATGAAAGTGATGCAAATATATTGTATCATTCCCTTCCCAAAGTTGGTCAGATATCTTTCTTAGAAATGGGACATTAAATAAATGATTTTTTTTCACCAGCAGTACAAATCGATCTCTTTTCCAGAACCCAGCTTTAGGAGCCAAAAAGATTTCCACATTTCTTGAATTGAACTTAAATGAGGAAGACTTTCAGGGTGTTGCAGAAAGGAGCACATTCAAATCGATGAAAGAAAAATCTAAAATAACTCATGGAGAATTTGGTGAAGTTCTTTTCCGGAAAGGTAACTTTTGAAAATCCATAATGTTGCACTCATTACATCATTGAGGCAACTGGTAAATATGATATCTTATTTTAGTGAGAGTTAATTATTCATCCCCATTCCATTGATTGGGAAAATCATATGAAATTCTAACTATGTTGCTTTTGAGCATTTTCATTTTTTTAAAAAAGAATCAAGAGTTCAGCAGCCATCACAAAATGCATGATCAAATCTATTAACTTAAAGGAGAACAATGCTTTGTTTACAATATAGAAATATTTTTAAATGGAAGTGGACACAAAATGCGAGAAGCATAATCATTATAAATCTGGTTAGCCATGCTACAGTTTAATCTGTCTGTAATGATTTGATGATGAGTAAACTTCCAACCTCAAGAATCCTATGTCCATGATTGTTCATTTTTTAAAGAGGGAGACAGAAATAATAGTTGTACAATGCTTATTGCATTCCTGAATAACACTGGATAATTACTTTATATATTTTTTAACTACAAGAAAGTGCCAAAGATTAAAAATTATTTTTAAAATAAAATTTGTAGTATCTGTTTTAACCTGCTGCTCTGGCTAATTGATATATAATTAATATTAATATAATCATTCATTGATTCATTCTTTAACCCATCCCTCCATTCATTCATTCATTCATTCATTCATTCAATTTCTATAGTTTCCAACTCAACCAAGTAGTCATAGATTAATTAGTGACTTAACCATTTGTAAAACTATAAGTAAAACAACTTAAAAACATTAAAGCAATAAAACATCCACAAAATAAATAAGTACAAACAATATCCATTTCCATCTGTTTATAAATCAACGGTATATATTTGCAATGGACTATGCACTCTGAGCTGTGCAGCTACATATAAAATGCATTGATTGATGGATGGAAATATACCCAGAAAGGTAGATATGGAGCATTTGAAAAGAGCATTTGTAAAACATACAATTATTATTTATTTCTCTGAGTATTCTGTAGTAGTGCAGGCTTTAGGCAAATACTGACATTACAAGATGTGTGGTTTTCATATAAGAAGAGGAAAATAATTGTTTGTTTACAGGTGGAGTAAGTGACTGGAAAACACTTTTTAGTGAAGCAAACAACAAAGAGATGGACACAATATTTAAAGAGCGCTTAGAAGGAACCAAAGTGGGAAAATGGATAAACTATGATCGTTACTGCAAGGCATGAAGATTCAGGAAAAAAAGCTAACAGCTATCATTCTTAAATGATTCCATTCTCAGAAACAAGGCATTCTATTTACTTGTAATAAATGTATGAGTTTTATGTAATCTCTGTGCGAAAGGGGAATAGAAATTATTTCAAGAGTTTTCTGACAAAATTTCTATACATTTCTAAGCTATAAATGGTTATGCTGCATTACTTAATCCTGCTGATATCATAGTCATTTCTATTCATATTTATGACAAAATATTTTAGAAATATAAGACAACTGGATGGATGATAGAAAGAAATCTAAAATGTGACCTTTTGTTATATAGAAATCAACTTTGCACCAATTCTTCGAGTATACATATATGTTTGTGTGTGTGTATTCACACATACACATATACACAGATTTGTGTGTATTTATGTATATTATTAAACACTGAAATCAATTTGAAATGTAATTATGTATTGTTCATTGAAATCTTAATCATAAATCCTAACAGAAAATTAATTGATTGCCTGCTGTCAGTCTGAATGATTTCTAGTAACAGGAAATTTACACCTATTCACCAACACAGGTAGTGGGAAAAGAAGGGAAGCCACCAGGTAATTACAAATAATGATCAGGTGATGTTGCACATAACAATTGAGCAGAATTCATTTCACAGTGGCAACCAGAATCTCTGCAACTGCTATCATTTCATTTCATTTCATTTTATTGGACTTATATGCCGCCCTTCTCCCTGAGGACTCAGGGCGGCTCACAACATTAAAATATGAATACAAATAAGTTAGATAAAATACTATTAAACATTAAGCCCAATAAATTTTAAAACCCACAAACTAATTTAAAAACAGTTAAAAAACCCATCCCACTCCACTTCAATCCAGGCCGGATTGCTGAAAAAACCAAATCTTCAGGTCGCGGCAGAAGGAACGGAGGTCCGGGGCCAATCGGAGCCCCAAACGAAGCTGGTTCCACAGGGTGGGTGCTACCACAGAGAAGGCCCTACCCCTGGGGGTCACCAGCCAACACTGTCTGGCCGACGGCACCCCAAGGAGGCCCTGTCTGTGGGAGCGTACAGGGCGAAGGGATGTCGATGCTGGCAGGAGACATTCCCGCAAGTACCCCGGACCCAAGCCATGCAGGATTTTATATGTTAACATGAGCACCTTGAATCTCACTGGAGGGCAGCCGGCAACCAATGCAGCTCGCGCAGGAGGGGTGTAATGTGGGAGTATCGGGAAGCTCCCATCACCGCCCGCGTGGTCACATTCTGTACCAGCTGAAACCTCTGAGTGATCTGCAAGGGAAGTCCCATGTAGAGAGCGTTACAGTAGTTGAGTTGGGAAGTAATGAGTGCATGAGTGACTGTCTTCAGGGCATCTTGGTCCAGATAGGGGTGCAACTGGTGCACCAGGTGAACCTGGGTGAATGCCCCCCTGGTCACAGCTCCCACCTGATCCTCCAAACTGAGCTGTGAATCCAGGAGGACCCCCAAGTTGCGAGCCCTATCCACAGGGGGCAACACCTCTCCCCCCATGGCTATCCTGGACCCGAGATGCCGGTACGCACAGCCACTCAGTCTTGGCAGGGTTGAGCTGGAGCCTGTTCCTACCCATCCAGATCCGTACTGCATTCAGACAACGGGACATCACGGAGAGGGCATCACTGATTTGGTCTGGGGTGGAGATGTAAAGCCGGGTATCATACACATATTGGTGATACCTCACCCCAAAACCACGGATGATCTCACCCAGCGGCTTCATATAGATGTTGAACAGGAGAGGCGAGAGGACCGACCCCTGCAGCACCCGACAAGTGAGGGGCTTCAGGCTCGACCTCTGCCCCCCTGCCAACACTGATTGTGAATGACCCAAGAGGTAGGAGGAGAACCACGGTAAAACAGTGCCTCCTATCCCCAACCCCCCGAGACGCCGCAATAGGATACCATGGTCGATGGTGTCAAAAGCTGCTGAGAGATCTAATAGGACTAGGACAGAGGAAAATCCCCTGTCCCGAGCCCTCCAGACATCATCCATCAGCACGACCAATGCCATCTCCATGCTGTACCCGGGCCGGAAGCCCGATTGGTATGGATCTAGGTAATTGGCTTCCTCCAGGAACCTCGGAAGCTGCTGAACCACCACGGTCTCAACAACCTTCACAACAAAGCGAAGGTTGGAGACTGGATGGAAGTTATTCAAAATGGCTGGGTCCAAGGCAGGCTTCTTAAGTAGGGGTTTCACCACTGCCTCTTTCAAGGCGGCAGGAAAAAAGCCCTCCCTCAATGAAGCATTGACTACTGCCTGGAGCCAGCCACATGTAACCTCTCTGGAGGCATAAACCAACCAGGAGGGACACGGGTCCAATAAACACATGGTGGAGCTCAGCCTCTGCATGATCCTGTCCACTTCATCTAAGGACACAGGCTCAAACTCATCCCAGATAATATTAGCCAGACTCATTGTCACTCCTTCCTCTGACTCCTGCCAGTCAGAGTTCAAGCCGGCCCAAATCTGAGCGACCTTATCCAGCAGATGCTGACTAAATTCCTCAGCCCTACCCTGTAAAGGATCCTCCCTCACCTCCCAATGTAGGAGGGAATGAGTGACCCTGAACAAGGCAGCCGGGTGATCATCTGTGGATGCAATGAGAGCGGAGAAGTAAGTACGCCTCGCTCCCATTGCCACCAGATAAGTCCTAATATAGGCTCTTAGCTGGGCACGGTAAGATTTGGATTGGCTCGTCCTCCACCTGCTCTCCAGGCCCCTCCTTCGTTGCTTCATCTCCCAGAGCTCCTCCGAAAACCAAGGGGCTAACCGGGATCTGAGATGGGTTAGGGGCTGCAAGGGGACAACCCAGTCGAGAGCCTCTGAGGCTGCCTGTTGCCAGGCAGCCGCCATGGCCTCGGCCGAGCTGTGGATATGGGAAGTGGGAAAAGGCCCCAGCGCCGTCTGAAATCCCTCAGGGTCCATCAGGCACCTGGGGTGGAACCATCTAACTGGCTCCTCCCACCAACAGCATGGGGCAGCCTGTTGGAAGACCAGCCGTACGAGATAATGATCAGTCCATGGCAGGGGCTGAATAGTTGGTGAACCCTTACCAAGATATTACACCACTGCCCCGAGATAAAAATCAGGTTGAGTGTGTTTCCCCCTCATGAGTGGGGCCCTGAATTATCTGGGTCAGGTCCATAGCCACCATGGAAGCCATGAACTCCTGACCCAAACTTGATGTCCCACCCAGGGAGGGCATGTTGAAATCCCCCAAAACTAAAAGGTTGGGGAATTCCACTGCCACTCCTGAGAGAATGTCAAGCAGCTCGGGCAGGGCTGTTGCCACGCAGCTGGGAGAAAGGTACGCGAGCAACAGGCCCAACTGACCACCAGGGCCCAGTCTCAGGAGGAGGGACTTACACCTGCCCAACTGTGGGACAGTGACCTCCCTTGGAAACAAGGTCTCCCTAATAACCATGGCCACCCCTCCGCCCCTACCCTGGGCTTGTGGCTGGTGAAGCACCCGGAAACCTGGGGACATAAATCACACAGAGGAACCCCTCCCTCTAGTCCCAACCAGGTCTCCGTGATGCAAGCCAGGTCTGCGGCCTCCTCCTCAATAAGTTCGCAGAGGAGGGGAGCTTTATTTACCATGGACCTGGCATTCACATAGACCAACCAGAGCCCAGGGGCCACACTTCCTGTAACCCTGGGGGAGTGGGAGGAAACAAGAGGGTCAGAGCATGCCACGCTTGAAGATAGCAGGGGCGTGCTCCCAAACCATGATATGGCCCTCCGTTTCTCCATCTCCTGCCATTCCCAATCACCCTGGGGATTGCAATCCCCACCCTGTTTCCTGGGGTTCCAAAGCCCCCCCCCCACGCTGCGACCCTCTTCTGACCCGGACTGAAGTAGGGGTAGGTTCAGGAACCCCCCCAGGTTCCCGCCCAAACCAACAACCCCCCCAACCCCTTTAAACTATTGGTTAAAAAAGCTAATAGCCTCCCCTTATAACCCTTTTTAAATTTATGCCCCTTGGGTATAGTCAGTATATCTGCATAACAACACATTTACAATTGTGTCACTTTGTAATCCAGTTGCTGATCCTTATTACTGTACTTAACCAAGAACTAGTGTACAAAGTTTTAATCTAAACACAGCAAATACATTTTACTAAACCTAAATGTGTCAAATGTAAGTAAGAGTTTTTCTGTGGAAAGCTGACTTTTACAGAAGGAAAACAAATATAAATGTAATAGACATCCTAACTGTATTAATTTGAGTCCTAATTTTAATTTCTCTCATTCCTCTTTTTCTTTGTCTTCTTTGCCTTTGTCTTCTTCTTTTTAAACTTTTTAATTTATAAATGTATTAAAGATTTTTAAAAGAAATCCAGTCAGCAATAAATATTGTCTTTTTTTCTAGTCAAGGAAATCTCTTCTTGTCTTTTCTGAATATTTTATTATGAGATTTAATGGAAGGGAAATGCGAAACATAGACCTTGGCTCCAATTTTTGTTAAATAATATAAGTATTGCCTTGTTAATCCAGCCTCCTGGGTCTATGGAGGAGCTAATTCCACACAAATTCCTTTCTCTGCAATGCATTATTTGTGCAGCATCTAGATAATGTAAAAGATTGAAAACTGCCTCTGTTTCATGAACGGTGAAGGGGAAACTAGTAAACCAAGGAGCAAAATAGGACTCTTGCAGAGGGAGGAGAAAGTGTGAGAAAAAGACTCAGAGTAACTCTGGTAATTACACCAGGTATAATTGTATGGAAGAGTTACTGTGGTAGGCTTTAAGATTAAAGTCAAGCTGCAGGAGACTGGCAGAGTCAGGAAACAAGAACCACTTGGATTTCTTGAAATATTTTTATTGCCTGAAATATCTCTATTTCTATCACTAGAGAATCTTGAAAGTATTTCTCCTCTATAATTTACAAAAGTTACAGCAAACAATTTGTAGAGGATTTTAAGCCTGCAGGATGTAAAGCTGAAGGCAGAGATCTATGGAGATTGCCTTGAAGGAAATATTCTGGAGAAATATTTGGGGTCAAACAACATTCCTTAGGCCTTGGCAAAGAGCATAGTCTTGGAAGCGGTTGAGGCTGGTTTAATGAGATAAGAGGGAGAGAAGATAAACAAAAGCAGAATGGCAAGATTCACCTACCTCAATAAAGTATAATTATAATCTTTCTATGGACATAGTTTCTTGTTCTGGTCTAATTTTAGGGTTGTCACAAACCTTCTTTTCCAAAATCACTCAGGGTACTCCCACCATGGCTTTGTCTTCTGCCTTGAGATAGTCTCTGCTACCACCACCATTCTTCCAAAGTATGTGTGGAGAGAGATAGAGCTCCAATAACGTATGCTGCCTTTCGAGGATCCAAAAGATCAAAATGCAAAAAGCAATATAATTTCAAAAGCGCCGAACTCACTGCTGGAGGTAGTTGACAGGCAGGGGCGGGCTTCAAAAATTTTAGCAAGGGGTTCTGTGCCTGGTGGCTGGGTGGGAATGGCCATGGTGGGCATGGCCTAGTTGACCTCCTGCACCACAGCTTTCTTCGAGCCCCCAGGGGGGCAAAAACAGCCTCCCTGGGCTCCAGAGGCTCTCTGGAAGCCAGAAACAAGCTCATTTCTGGCCTCCCCAAGCCTCCGCACGTGCCCTGCACTTACCTGCATCCAAAATGGGCCGTGTGCAGACTCCTGGGAGGGGCAGGGTGAGTGGGCAGGCCCATCTAGGAGTGGGATTTGGGGGTTCTCTGAACTGCACAGAATCTTAGCTAGGCTCTTCTAAACCCCTGCGAACCCCCAGTAGCCCACCCCTGTTGACAAGGTAAGAAGACCTCATCCCCTTGACTTACAACCACAACTGAGCCCAAAATTAATGTTGCTAAGCAAGGCAGTAAGTTTTGCCCCATTCTACCGCCTTTCTTGCACAACTGTTGAATGAATCTGGCTTTCCCATTGACTTTGCTTGTCAGAAAGTTGTAAAAGGTGATTACATGACCCTGGGACACTGCAAACATTCCAATAGCCAAGTATTCAAATTTTGATCACATGACCATGTGCAAGCAGTCACTAAGTGAATGGTTGTAAGTCAAGGACTATCTACCACTTCATTTCATCTTAATTTTCCCAAAGTAAAGCTGTAATTCTTTTGTTCCTTTCTACTTACAGCTGTTAATCATTAACCTATACAAAGAAGACATTTGCAGCTATAAAAGTCAAGCATGACAACTTTCTTTGTTCTGTTCCACTCATCCCTTCTAACAGTTCTTACTAATAGAAAGACAGACTGTTGTTAACATTAACCTTAAAAACAAGATGCACAAAGGATTTGGGACCAAAAGATTCTTCTATTGTCCCAATTTCAGCTCCAATTGATCTAAACATCTAATCATTCCAATGACATGACCACACACCCAATCATCTGATTATTTATTACCCTAAATGTACAAACAAAACTCTTTTAAGATATGTGGAGTGTTTTTGACTGACTTGGTTATGCAACCCAAAGGACAGACACAGATTTCAGAGGATAATTAGAAAAAACAATTACTACCAACCTGCCTTCAATCGAGGACCTGTATACTGCACCAGTCAAAAAGAGGGCTGTGAAAATATTTACAGACCCTTCACATCCCAGACATAAACTGTTTCAACTCCTTCCCTCAAAATGACGCTATAAAGCACTGCACACCAGAACAACTAGACACAAGAACAGTTTTTCCCCGAAAGCCATCACTCTGTTAAACAAATAATTCCCTCAACACTGTTCAACTATTACAAAGTCTGCATTTCTATTACTATTAATCTTCTCATCACTCCTTATCACCCATCCGCTCCCACTTGTGATTGTAGGGCTGTAACTTTGTTGCTTGTATCCTTATGATTTATATGGTATGATTTGATTGCTTATTGTACCCTATGACTCTCATTAAGTGTTGTACCTTATGATTCTTGACTCTTGACGAATGTATCTTTTCTTTTATGTATACTGAGAGTATTTACACCAAGACAAATTCCTTGCATATCCAATCACACTTGGCCAATAAAGTATTCTATTCTATTCTATTCTATTCTTTGCTCTGAATTAAGACTTCTCCTTCTGCCTCTCTTTCTGAATGAATGGGGGCTAAAGAGCCATGTACATTGTAATACCTTTCAAAACTTAATCACTTAATTTTTTGTTTCATTCTGTTCTTCACAATGTGCCCTTTCATGCTTCTCAGGCAGGTGTCTTTAAATCCTTCTCCAAGGCTGTTTCAGCACCATGGCTGGCAATCCCCTGTTCTGCCTCTAAATCTAGTGCTCAGCTAGTTCACTTTCATTTGAGAGTGCAACTCACTAACAACTTCTCTTTCTTGTAACTGTGTGAGAGCGATTCCAAATTGAGTTGGGATAGCATCAGCTGCAATGCTGCCCAACTTGAGGTTCACAAAGTTCAAAGAAATGTGCCACACACATTCAAAGTCATTGGATATGAGATGGGTGGCAAATAAATGTCCTAAATAAATAAATAAATTCAAAATAAATTCAAAATCTTGCAGCTGGACATCCATGAAATCTACCCTTGAGTAGTTTTCTCACCCTTTTTTCTCTGTGTGACCTTTCCTTCAATGATATTCTACACATGGCTCCTTAGTGTTGCCTAAAGCAATCACAGCTGAGATACCAAAGGAAGAATACACAGTGAAGATTGCAGGATGTTTTAAATTAAGGAAGGTTTATTAAGTCTGGAGCAGTGGGTCCCCAACCACTGAGCCATGGTTGCAACCAGGCCATGGAAATGGGTGAGTGTGTGTGCATGCACACGCATACCCACTTATGCAAGCAGTGGGCGATCATGTGCACACATGCTCCATTTACATGAGCAGTGTGCATGTGTGCACGCTGCTCAAGCAAATGGAGATGCACACGCAGGCTTGCCAGCTGTTCACAAGGAACCATCCTCTCCTACCCCCAGCTGGTCCACAAAGCCGGAAAGGTTTGGGAACTCTGATCTAGAGTGATCACCCCACAACCTGCCACAGTGAGAACAACTAGTGGCAAGGAAAGTATGTCGTGGCACGCTACTCACTGAGCAGGTTATAGTCTTCAATCTACTTGTCTATCCCTCCCCTTCCTCCATATACCTCCCAGTAGCTTAGTTTGTTTTTGAGTAAGCAATTCAGGAAATAGATGTATAGTTAGGCATCAGCAATGGAAACTTACAGTATAAATTAGAGAGGATTAGCTTCATTGTTAAGGGTCTAACAGGTGTTGGGTGCCTAGTTAAGGCAACTGCAGGAAAGTAGTATTTAAGTGAAATCAAAGTGGGGAGTTTGCTATTTCACAGCTTGTACAAAGCAAAGAAGCAGCTTGCCAATTTGGGAAGCAACTAAGAAGAGCTAACTTGTTCAATGAGTCTTTCTTTCTGCTGTTTATTAAAATGTGGGTCAATTGTTTTCATTTCTTTTGCAAACAGTAGATAATGTGTGAGCTGTATCTTTGAAATAGTGAAAACTGGAGAAGCAATTCTTGTCTGCATATTTGTACTATGACTATACACAGCATTCAAGAGATGCTTCTGGCATGATTGAAGCAGACGTCTCTAAACAGTTAAAGCAGCTGTATTCCTTGGAAGGTTGCTTTGAAGACCCTATCTGATTCAAGTTGCCTGCGACCATGGCATGCATAGTAAACATTTCTACTTCTTCCAAATATGTAGCAAAGGCTCATTTTCCACATTATAAAAATAGCTGCCTTTGTTCATTATATTTGTGACCTACATAGATGCTTTTAATTGACTGTTTGTAAAGCTGTTTCATTTAATTTCCAGTGTGTTCATTAACTTAGATTCCATCCTTATATTCTCTAGGGCTAGTTTCAGCATTTTAAAGTTCTGATCCACAGAGAAGAGTTCATTATTACAATACTTTGATAGCATCTATAACTGCCACCTCATTTTTTCACACAGCCTCAAACATCCTCTTATAATACCAATGGCTTTATTCTTTTATTTCAAGTGCATTAAATATAATTGAAGTGAAATTAATTGAATACAATAAGGCTTTCTCATCAAGTGCTCTGGATAAACCTGCAATAAAAACTGTTGCCTAAGGAAAAAGTCTTAAGATCCCTAAAATAATAAAAAAAACATTGTAGTTTGGGGAGCCAGTAATAATACCAGTTAGCTGGTATTATTATCCTGATCAGCTGATTTCTATATTTCATTTTTAATATTTTATTACGTTTTGAGTTTTCCTCCCCAAGTTTCTCAGATATCAGTTAAATGTTAGGGAGACATTTTAATAGTATTCCCTTTGGGGGAATTAACAGATAGAAATATCAGATATTGTCCAACTCATCATTATGTAGCTCATGTAGCAGTTTAAAAATACGAGGGAAAATGTAGGTCTGATGCACTTAAATACAATAGCCATCAGAAGCCTTCCAGCTCTCTCTGTATCCTCTGCTCTGTGTAGAACAGACCTGTATGATTGGGCCCATGTGGTTATGTCTGCAGCACCACTTTAAGGGTGTTGTGCCCCCTTCTTAAGTAATTGCTGGACCCAACGATCCTGGACAATTCTTATTTAGTCTCCAATCTTTTTTGGGTGGGATGGGGAAAGTTAGGGTTCTGTATGGTAACAAAACTGATTGCCCTTAATGAAGACATGTGATGAGCCAGGATGGGGTTGGGTCTTAATTCTGGTACTGTTTCAGAGGTGATATTTATTTATTTATTATTTATTTATTTTGTCAATCACTTACAAGATAATAAGTATAAGGATAAACATAGTTGTGACAACATGAAATGAATACATTTAAGAAAAATAAAAGAAACAATAGAACAGGGATGGTAGGCACATTAGTGCACTTATGCACGCCCCCTACAGACCTCTTAGGAAAGGGGTGAGGTCAATAGTAGACAGTCTAAGGTTAAAGTTTTGGGGGTTTGGGGAAGAAACCACAGAGTCCGGTAGAATATTCCAGACATTGACCACTCTGTTGTTGAAGTCGTATTTCCTGCAATCAAGTTTGGTGCGGTTAACCTTGAGTTTGTATCTATTGTGTGCTCTTGTATTGTTATGGTTGAAGCTGAAGTATTCATTGACTTGAAGGACATTGCAATGTATGATTTTATATACTATAGTTAGATCGGACCGAAGGCGGTGTAGTTCTAGGTTTTCTAGGTCTAGAATTTCAAGTCTGGTGGCATAAGGTATTCTGCAACAAGTAGAGGAGTGCAGAACTCTTCTTGTGAAATATTTCTGTACTTTCTCAACTGTGTTAATATCAGATACATGATGTGGATTCCAGACTGATGAGCTGTATTCGAGTATGGTCTAGCAAATGTTTTGTATGCCCTAGTTAGTAGTGTGATATTACCAGAGAAAAAGCTACATAGGATTAGGTTAACAACTCTTAATGCCTTTTTGGCTATGTAGTTACAATGGGCTCTAGCGTTTAAATCATTAGAGATGAGTATTCCAAGGTCCTTGACGGAGTTTGGATCATCAACAAGGTCTTGACTATTCAGCTTGTATTTCATTTTCTAATTTTTTTTGCCAATATGTAAGACAGAGCATTTATTTGTTGAGATTTGAAGTTGCCATTTGTTTGACCATTCTGATACATAGTCGAGGTCTTTTTGAAGGGGAGCAGTATTGTCTGTGGTGTTGAATAGTTTTACATCATCAGCAAAGAGAACGCAGTTGCTCTTAATATGATCACAGAGGTCATTTATGTAGAGTATGAAGAGAGTTGGTCCTAGAACACTGCCTTGGGGGACACCACTGTTGACAGGTACAGAATTTGATAGGACGCTCCCAATTTTGACCATTTGTTGTCTGTTTGACAGGAATGCTTCTATCCAGTTATGCAGTTGTCCAGAGATACCATAAGATTTTAGTTTTAGTAGTAGTTTGTTGTGTACCACTGAATTGAAGGCTTTACAGAAGTCTATGTAGATTGCATCTATTGCTTTGCCCTGATTGAGTTGTGTAGTCCATATGTTTCTGCAGTGTAAGAGTTGCAGATTACAGGATAGTTTTTTTCTGAAACCAAATTGTTTATTAGAGAGTAGGTTGTTTGTCTCTAAGTGGAGGATAATGGATTGGTTAATAATTGATTCCATGACTTTACAGGTGATGCAGCATAAAGAGATTGGTCTGTAATTTTCAACTAGACTGGGGTCTCCCTTTTTGAAGATGGGGATGACCCTGGCTAGTGACCATAGGTTTGGCAAGGAGCTGGTCCTGAAAGATTTTTCAAAGATTATGCTTAGAGGTTTGGCTATGGCAGCGGATAGCATTTTTAAGAAGTAGGCACATATTCCATTTGGTCCAGTAGATAGAGATGGTTTTAGATTGTGTAGTGCTTTTTCAACATTGTTTTCTGTAAAATTGATATGTATTAGATCATTGTAGTTGTCTGTGGTTCGACTAGGAAATACTGGGCATGATCCATTGCTGTTTACAAATACTGAGCCAAAGAATGTGTTAAAGAGGTTGGCTTTAATGGTGTCGTCATTGCAATCTGTACCATTAGGTCCTTTCAGGAGTGGGATGGATCTTGAGTCTTTTAGTTTGTTGTTTACAAAATTGTAGAAAGCGCAGGTGGAATTGGTGCATAGAAGGTTTTCCTCTTGTTTAATGTGATAATTGGTGCATTCAGTCTTTATCTGGTGGCATAAATTTTTGTATCGGCTTTTGAAATTGGCAGCGTGACCAGATTTGTTTTTCCATCAAAGTGATCTTCTTTTGGATTGAAGTTTCCTTATTGTTATGTGTAATCTGTTTTTTCTGGTTTTGGGAGTTGTTATTGGTACATATAGTTCGATGACTCTTTGGATTTCAAGTAAAAATATGTTGTAATGGTCTTCAACAGTATTGCATCCAGTGAATAGAGATTGCCAATCAAGGGATGAGAGATCGTTGTCTATAAGATCATAGTTGCCTTTTTTGAAGTTATAATTGGGGATCACGTTGTTGTGATGATTTTTGTGTTGAGACAAAAGTCAATCATGTTGTGGTCACTGTTGGAAAAGGGTTCTTTAATTTGTATTCCATAAATTGAGTTCAAACTATTGCAGAAGATGAGATCGAGGCAGTTGTTAAGTTTAGTATTGTTGGTTACTAGTTGTGCCAGTCCTAGATTTGTTACAGCATTGTAGAAGGTTGCATGTATGGGTTCAGTATTACATTCGTTTAGGGTCCAGTTAATGTGAGATAGATTGAAGTCACCAAGAAAGATAAAAGCATGTGGGCAGGATGATGCCCATGTTAGTAGTGAATTTAGCTTGTTTACATGTTCTATGTCATAATCAGGGGCTCTGTAACATGGTAAGAATCGAAATGTGATATTTAAGGACAGTTCATAAATGATGGTCTCAGGAAGAGCAAGCTTCTGGGTGACTTGGATGTTTTTTAGATGTAAGGACTTTTGATAGAAGATAGCAACACCACCTCCTCTATGGATTTCATGATCTGATCAGTAAACATGATAGTCTCTTACTGTGGTAATGGAGTCAGGGAGAGATGCGTTGAGCCATGTTTCACAGACAAAAATTATGTCAAATTTAGCCATATTTAGTAACAGGAGGAATTCAGGTATTGTGTTCACAAGGCTTCTTGCATTGAGTACCTTGCATTTAAGGCCAGCTGTAGTTGGAATTGAGGTAGTTAGGGGCATGCGTGCTTAGTCTAGGGTGATGGTGGATTGGTTGGTGTAGGGTTGGATGCTGAGTTGTGGGTTGTGTGACTTACTTTTGATACAGTCAGCATGGTAGTCTATGTACAGGTCCTTCTCTCCATTGCCTAGACATTTTTTGAGTTCTGGGTGGAGTACACAGGAGCGGGCACGTTGCTGTATGGTTAAGTCAGGGCAAGAACAAAGGTTCTTATGGTTGGTGTTGCTTTTGGCGAGTGAATTTATAGTGTAGATGAATTTACATTTGCTTGATTCATTTTTGCAAATGACCCTACAGAAGCGTGGGGCCATCAAGCTGTCTCTGTTTTTGATCTCTGGGCCAATGCGGGAAATCAAGTATTTCATCAGGGGAGATGGTTGATGCTTGATAGTCACTGATGATGTTGTGGACAATTGTGATGTCATCATTGTCATTGTCAATTTGCAGTGGTCTGATGCTGAGGGTGCGAGTGGTCTAGCTAATGCAACCTGGACGGAGTTCAATCCTGTTTCTGAGGATGAAGTGGACAGAATTATGCGATGGCTGAGTTCCACCACATGTTTGTTGGACCCATGCCCTTCCTGGTTGGTTTATGCCTCCAGGGAGGTGACATGCGTCTGGCTCCGGGCAGTGGTCAAAGCTTCTTTGGGGGAGGGTACCTTCCCCGCCGCCTTGAAGGAGGCGGTGGTGAGGCTGCTCCTGAAGAAGCCTGCCCTGGACCCAGCTGAATTGAACAACTTTCGTCCGGTCTCCAACCTTCGCTTTTTAGCCAAGGTGGTTGAGAGTGTGGTGGCTCAGCAGTTTCTGCTTTTCCTGGAGGAAACGGACTACCTGGATCCTTACCAATCGGGCTTCTGACCCGGGTATAGCACAGAGATGGCATTGGTCGCACTGATTGATGATCTCCTGAGGGCTCGGGACAGAGGATTTTCCTCTGTCCTGGTCCTGTTAGATCTCTCAGCGGCTTTTGATACCATCGACCATGGTATCCTATTGCGGCGTCTCGGGGGGTTGGGAGTGGGAGGCACTGTGTTGCAGTGGTTCACCTCCTTCCTCTCGGGATGCTCGCAATCGGTGTTGGCAGGGGGGCAGAAGTTGACGCCAAGGGCTCTCACTTGTGGGGTCCCCCAGGGGTCGGTTCTCTTGCCCCTCCTGTTCAACATCTATATGAAACCACTGGGCGAGATCATCCATGGCTTCAGGGTGAAGTATCATCAGTACGCTGATGATACGCAGTTATACATCTCCACCCCAGGCGACATCAGTGATGCCCTCTCCGTGATGTCCCGTTGTCTGGATGCGGTACGGATCTGGATGGACAGAAACATGCTTCGGCTCAATCCTGCTAAGACAGAGTGGTTGTGCATACAGACATCTCGGCCCAGCCAGGAGATTCCATCTTTGGTCATGGGGGGAGAGGTGTTGCCCCCCATGGATAGGGCACGGAATCTGGGGGTCCTTCTGGACTCATGGCTCAGGTTAGAGGAGCACGTGGGAGCCGTGGCCAGGGGGGCCTTTGCCCAGGTCCAACTGGTTCGCCAGTTATGCCCATACCTGGACTGAGATGCCCTGCGCACGGTCACTCAGGCACTTGTCACCTCTCGGCTCGACTACTGCAACGCGCTCTATCTAGGACTGCCCTTGCATACCATCCGGAGGCTTCAGCTGGTGCAAAATGCGGCCATGCGGGTTGTGATGGGAGCTTCCCGGTACTCCCATGTTACACCCCTCCTGCGTGGCCTGCATTGGCTACCGGTTGCCCTCCGAATGAGATTCAAGGTTTTGGTATTGACATTCAAAGTCCTACGAGACATGGGTCCAGGCTATCTACGGGAACGTCTACTGCCGACATCGAATACCAACCGCCCTGTATGAGCTCACAGGCAGGGGCTCCTCAGCGGGCCGTCTGCGACCCAGTGTCATTTGGCGGTGATGCGGGGGAGGGCCTACTCTGTGGTGGCTCCCGCTCTGTGGAACCAACTACCTCTGGGGCTCCGCCTGGCCCCTGACCTCCGCACTTTCCGCCACGACTTGAAAACCTGGTTGTTTGAGCAGGCTGCGCTGTGCTGACTCCTCGGGGGGGGGGTTCATATTTATACTTAATCATAAATGGGTTTTAGTTTAATTTGGCTTGGTTAGTTTAATTCTATTTTAGATAATTAATTTATTGTGCTGGTTTTAATTGTGAGCCACCCCGAGTCCTCTTCAGGAGAGGGGGCGGCATACAAGTCAAATGAATAAATAAATAATAAAAATAAATAAAGAGACCAAATAGGATGGCATTTGGACACTTCCGTTTGCGCTTGACTGCTTCTCTGACGAGGATTGGGATATCATTATTAGTTGGATTAATGATTTTTTTGTGGATTGGGTTGTATTTGTTGGGTAGAGATGTGGTTTGTAGCTATTGGCTGTTCAGTTTTTTGTTTTGTGTCTTTTTTTTCAAGGTTATTTAATCTTTCTTTTAAAGAGTCCAGGGATGCTACTATGGTGTCAAGGGATGTTATTCATGTTTCTATGGTATCAATTCTTTCAGATTGGGCTATATATTTGTCCAGTTTGGGTCTGCATTGTTGGCAGAGATATGGAAACGCATTGTTGGATGATTCTAGGAATTGAATTATTTGCTTGGTTAATTCCAAGCAGCTATGATGAGTGTAATTGTCACATAGAGAACATTTGATGGAATTTTCATTATCCTTTAAAGTTTCATGGCATATAGGCATGTGTAGGAGTCTTGTGGTTCATTGGTGGGGATTTCTTTCTCTTTAGGTTGTGGTTTGGCATTGGATTTTTGTCTTGGCATGGGACGATAGTATGTTTTTTTTAAAAATTCATATTTATATCCCGCCAATTTCCGGAGACTCAGGTTGGCTTACAATTTTTGGGATACAACCCAATGCACTCAGCAATAGCCTTCCTTCCATTGTATATGCCTGCTTATTACTAAGCGGCATTTTTACAAAGTCAGCTTATTGCCCCCAACAATCTTGGGTCCTCAGTTTACCTACCCCGAGAGGATGGAAGGTTGAGTCAACCTTGAGCCTGGTGGGATTCGAGCCTGCAATAATTACAGGCAGCTGGAACTAAGTGCTAGGCTATTAACAGCCTGCACCACCAAGGCCCTTATACGTTGATTAGAACGTTAATGAAACAGTTTTGGGAAATGAAACAGTTTTGTTAATGAAACAGTTTTGAAACAGTTTTGGGTAATCAATATAGCCAATATCACACCAATTAATCAATTACAATAATTACAATAATCTCACTAGTCAAATAATTTTGCTAAGCAACAATTAGCCTAATCAATTAATTACACTAATTGCTAATCAATTAATTACACCAATCGCTAATCACACTATTCAATTAAATTCACTAAATCACTAATTTTACTAGTAATTAATTTACATGAATCCTGATCTTTTAAAAGTAATCAGTAATCACACTATTTGCACTAAACACTCTAATCACACTAATCAATTAAAACAATAAATCAATTAAACCATTGATAAATTAATTATTTTATAGAAATATTCAGGAGGTTCTGAACAGTTCTGGAGAATTGGTAGCAGAAATTTTGAGTAGTTCAGAGAACAGGCAAGTACCACCTCTGACTGGCCCCATCCCTATCTATTCTCTGCCTCTCGAGTCCCACCTGATCGGCTGGGTCTTCTTTTGTTGCCCTGCACAGGAAAATGGAGCTGGAAAGCAGGTTAGTGGGGTGGGGAGGGAATGGGATTTTACAATATCCTTTGCCTGGAGTAGGATGAGAATGGAGATTTTACAGTGTCCTTCCCATGCCATGCCCACAAAGCCATGCCCACAAAGCCATGCCATGCCCACAAAGCCACGCCCACAGAACTGGTAGTAAAAAATTTGAATCCCACCACTGTGCTGTTTCATTTTAATAATCAATAGATTGATGTCAGTATCTCTTTGGACCAGCTTTGGAGGTAAGTAGAGAGAAATTTGAAGAGTTGCAGAGTTGTTAAAGATCACTCAGCCTATGTTTGTTATACTGTATTAGGAAAGATAAATATGACAAATTTAGGGCTAGATATGTCCAGAATAGTCCCCCCCACCGATTGTGTCCGATTCTTAAAGACTACTTAGATAATCCCCACAATTTTCTGGGAAGGTTTTTCAGAAGTGGTTTGCCATTATCTCCTTCTTAAAGCTGAGCAAACATGACTAGCCCAAGGTCACCCAATTGGTTTCATCCCCAAGGCAAGACTAAAGTAGAACTCACAGTCTCCCAGTTTCTAGCTTGCGTCCTTAACCATTACACCAAATTTGCTCTCAAGTTGTCTGTACCCATGTATAAAAGAGTGTTTCAAACTTAGAAGGGAGCCAGCTGCACCCAGTAATCTTGCCTTATGTGCTTAATAAACTTTTGAACTCTGAATTATAGCTTCTGGTTTTTGACCTGCACAAGAAATGAACCCAAGGGAAGACATTCCTCCAAAAGAAGGAAAAGGGATTTTTCTTCTAAGCTTTTACTCCTTGAAGCACCTTTGTAACTTTGTGAAGCTAGTCATATCATGGGCAAGGGATTGTATATTTAAACTTTTGCAAGAAAGGGGCCTGTTTCAATTTCCCAATCATTTGCTGTATTGTGAAAGCAAAAGTTGGAAATCTCAGGGTATTTTAATAATATGAGGGTCAATAAAGGAGGAGAGGGAAGGCAAACAGAAAGTTTTGTTAGCACAAACTTTTGGGCAGGAAGAGATGGATCAATAGTCCATACTTAGGGTTACACAGAAAGATATAGACAATTGGAAATGGGGTGGAAGGGAGGGCACAATATCTGCTTAACTTAATCGATATCTGTGGAAAAAAATAGAGCAAAATATATATTCTTGAGGCCACATGTATATGAAGTAATCCCTTCAGTGTTTTTCAATTGTATTTTTTCAACAAATTTTTGTTTTCAAAAACCACATGATAGAGATACTATAGAATTGATGACAAAGTGTCATGTGATCTACAGACAACACTGATCATAGATTTGAGGGGGCTAGATGGAAACTGATTTCTGGAATCAGGAAATAAATAATGCAAATCTAGGCTGTTGAATCTGTTAATGGATACAGGAAAGAAAGAAGCAAGCAATTTTCAAGATCAATATACAATATATAAAAATTTCAATGACCACTATTGTAAAAAAAAACAATTCAATATTTTTTTAAAAAAAATCCAACACTAAAAAAACCCAGATGATATTTCATTTTAAGCTATTTTTGCTGAATGGAGGACATGAGGAGAAAAGGAAGGATGTCTTCCTTTTGCTGGATTTCTAATAATTCTATCCATTCTCATTCCCTTTCTGCCAAGCTCTTTTAGCATTGAAACGTGAAAACAAGGTTGAAAAGAATGTGAAAGGGAGTGAAGCAGTTTTAAAAAAAAACCCCGGCCAAACTTTTTCTTAATGTCATAACCAGCAAGAGTAAATATTGTCTATTTCTTGATATTTTCCTCCAAACTCCTTCAACTGCTGAAAATTAAAAAGAAGGGACGAAGTCCCAGCAAGTCAATTCCATTTCCTTTTGGACAAGTAAGGTATTAGGTGCAGTTATTTTTCTCCTCAGAGGCAAAATTCCATTGCTTTTTTCCCCAAACAATAAATAATCTGGTGGAATTTAATTCTAATTACAGTTTATGTGTTATGATCTTGGCCATAATACAAATGAATTATTCTTTTTTAGCATTTTCTGCTAAAGAGAGAAGCAGATTAGCTGAGGTGGTGCAGTGGTTAGAGTGCAGTACTGCAGGCTACTTGTGCTGACTGTCGGCTGTCTGCAATTTGTCAGTTTGAATATCACCAGGCTCAAGGTTGACTCGGCCTTCCATCCTTTCCGAGGTCAGTAAAGACTGTTGGGGGCAATAGGCTGACTCTGTTAATCACTTAGAGAGGGCTATAAAGCACTGTGAAGCAGTATGTAAGTCTAGGTGCTATTGCTAATGGGTGATAGAGAGGATAGAAGGGGGCTGCATTAGCCCAGAACAACCAATGCATGCCACTCTGTTTACATTCACTACTGAGTCTGTGTGTGTGTGTGTGTGTGTGTGTGTGTGTGCCTTGAGTCAGTTTGTGATTCCTGTTGACTGCTTGGACAAGTCCCTTTGTTTTCTTGGCAAGTTTTTTCAGAAGTAATTTGCCATTGCTTCCTTCCCAGGGTTGAGAAGAAGTGACTGGCCCAAGACTGCTTAGTTGACTTTGTACCTAAGGCAGGACTAGAACACACAGTCTCCTAGTTCCTAGTCTGATGCCTTCATCACTAAACCAAACTGCTCTTTTCTAGCCTACTGATTTTGCTTACAGTTGTGTGGATACATAACAAACTATTTAAATCTTTAGCTTTTCTTTCTGGACCAGTTAATAAATTCCTCCTATCATTAAGTTAAATGGAAGGGTACATCAGCATAAATTAGATACATCCATAGGTTGTGTGCGTGTCAAGCATATCAAGGTAGTGTTGATAATATGTGACTGAAGCCCTGCCCCTTTTTTGCATGTTTGACTTAGTAGCTGCCATCTTGATTTTCTTGACATCCCTATATTCCTAATGTAAATTACATGCTCCAATGGCTAAGCTATAATTTGCCTCAGTAAGAAGGATTGTGAGTGTCCTTACAGCATTCACATAAGACAATTTAAGGACTGTGATTGGTGAGATCCCCAGTATTATTTCCCCTGCCACTGAGCTTCATCTGCTGTTGAGGAAAACAGTCACCAACGGCTCTCCTTAACAGAAGATGGGCTGTGGTAGGTAAGGATAGGTGGAAGCTATGTTTGGATGAAGACTTTAGCCATCTTTCAAATAACCTGAATGAGAAGATATCAACAGGGCCTTGGTGGCTCAGGCTGTTAAATGCCTGCATTTAAGTTCCAGCTGCCTACAATTATTGTAGGCTCGAATCCCACCAGGCTCAAGGTTGACTCAGCCTTCCATCCTCTCAGGGTAGGTAAATTGAGGACCCAAGATTGTTGAGGGCAATAAGCTGACTTTGTAAAAATACCGCTTAGTAATAAGCAGGCATATACAATGGAATGAAGGCTATTGCTGAGCACATTGGGTTGCATCCCAAAAAATTGTAAGCTGCCCTGAGTCTTCGGAGAAGGGTGGCATATAAATGTAATTAAAAAAAAACAGAGGCATTCTCGGTATTGATGAGCTTTATTCAGGTTATTTCTGGGCACAGGTCTTCTGGAAGATAGTTGCATCTGGTCCAAAACAACTTGTCTAACACATTGTATGTATGGAGAGTCGGTAAGGTTGAATCAGAGAGAAGCCTGCATTAGGAAAGCTCTTTTCCTTTTACTATGTGGTCTCTGTGCCATGCATGCCATCTAGCAATTGGGTGGAAGCAGTGATTCTCATCTCAGCAAATTTAAAATGTGTGGATTTCAGTTCCCAAATTCTTCATCCTTTTTTTTTCTTTTCCTCTTACATTCATTACCCCTTATACTCCAAGTTGGGGTCTTCTTATATGATATAAATGGTTGAGTCAGTTTTCTCTCTTTTTCCTCCAAAAGTAGCCTCCTTTAATCTATTTTGTGTTCCTCCAATTAGAGCTGGGGCTAGTTCAGCCATGGGTATACCATCAACAATTAGAGGTGCTTTCTCTGTCTATTATGGAACAAACAGTTGCTGTAGCTGAAGAAAACATAAAAAAACATCACTGGCTACAGCAAACCTCCTTCCCAGGCAGAAGGAAATCAACAACTAGCAGATGACCTGAACGTGTTTTACTGCAGGTTGAAAGGAAACTACAGCCACCTATTTCCACAACCCCAATCTCAACACACCAACAGCAGCCAAGCCTCCTACAACTGACCCCAACCCATTGGGTTCACAACCTCTGGTGATCACAGAAAAAAAGTGCAAGATCTATTTCACAGACAAAAGCCTGGAAAAGCACCAGGGCCAGACAAGATAACTCATTCTTGCTTAAAAATCTGTGCTGACCAATTGGCCCCCATCTTCACCCGAATCTTCAATAAATCACTAAAGATGTGCTATGTTCCTTCTTGCTTCAAATGCTCTACTATCATCCCAATGCCCAAGAAGCCCTCCATCAGGGAACTGAATGACTACAGACCAGTTGCTCTAACATTGGTAGTTATTAAAACCTTTGAAAGGCTAATGCTGTCCCACCTGAAAACCATCATGGATCGCTGCTAGATCCCATGCAGTTTGCATACCAAGTAAATATATTGACAGATGAATGCTGTTAATATGGCTCCACACTACATCCTACAACACCTTGAAACTCCAAATACCTAAGCAAGGGTCCTTTTTGTAGACTTCAGTTCAGCATTCAATACTATCATTCCAGACATTCTTCTAACTAAACCAAACCAGCTAGAGGTACCTGAACACACTTGTAAGTGGATCATAAACTTCCTAATAGACAGGAAGCAGCAGGTGAAGCTAGGCAGAATCACATCTGATACCTGTATAATTAGCACAGGGCCCCCTCAAGGCTGTGTGCTTTCTCCACTTCTCTTCTCCCTATATATCAGTGACTGCATCTCAAACAATCCATCTGTTACAATACTGAAGTTTGCAGATGATACAACAGTGATTGGTCTCATTCGAGACACTGATGAATCCACAGGTTGTACAATTTGCCTCGTGGTGTAACCAGAACAATCTGGAACTGAACACAATCAAAACTGTAGAAATGGTGGTAGATTTTAGGAGAAACCCTCCCATACTACCACCTCTTACAATACTAGACATCACAGTATCAACAGTAGAGACCTTCAAATTTCTAGGTTCTATCATATCACAAGACCTAAAATGGACACCTAACATCAAAAATGTCATAAAAAAAGCACAACAAAAAATGTTCTTTCTGTGCCAACTCAGAAAGCTCAAACTGCCCAAGGAGCTGCTGATCCAGTTCTATAGAGGAACCTTTATAACTGTCTGGTTTGGTTCTGCAACCCAACAAGACAGACATAGACTTCAGAGAGTAATTAGGACTGCAGAAAAAATGATTACTACCAACCTGCCTTCCGTCGAGGACCTGTATACTGCACCAGTCAAAAAGAGGGCTGTAAAAATATTTACAAACCCCTCACATCCTGGACATAAACTGTTTCAACTACTACCCTCAAAATGATGCTATAGAGCACTGCACACCAGAACAACTAGACACAAGGACAGTTTTTCCCTGAATGCCATCACTCTGCTAAAAAAATAATTCCCTCAACACTGTCAACTATTTACAAAGTCTGCACTACTATTACTATTAACCTTCTCATCACTCCTTATAACCTACCCCCTCCCACTTGTGACTGTATGACTGTAATTTGTTGCTTGTATCCTTACGATATATATTGACTGTTTCCTAGTATGATTTGATTGCTTATTGTACCCTATGATTATTATTAAGTGTTGTACCTTGTGATATTTGACTCTTGACAAATGTATCCTTTCTTTTATGTTCACTGAGAACATTTGCACCAAGACAAAATCCTTGTGTATCCAATCATACTTGGCCAATAAAGAATTCTATTCTAATCTATTCTAAAAAGTTTATTCACTTTGTCCCCCATGCCTGTGCAGTTGTTTTGATATTTATTCAATTTAGGTACCTACCCAACTCACTTTTATGTAAGTGGCCCCCAACCTTTTGGGCACCAGGGACCAGTTCCATGGAGAGAGGTTTTTCCGTGGACCAGAGGGGATGTGGTTTTGTGTGCTGCCTGCATCTCTTAGATGGGGCTTCACTTTTTTATGCAGACTGGTTTCCGGCATGCTACGGACCAGGGATCCAAGCAGTTTATAATAAAACAAATAAAATGCACAAAATACACAATATAAGAAACAAAACTAAAAACACATAGCATACAACCTAGAGGTGGGCTCTAACCCATGACAAAGGACCCAGAGTTGGGCACAAATCCAAGTTTTCAAGGCTTTATGAAAGGTGCTACAACCAAAATGACTTCTCTCTTGAGACCCCATCAACCAACTTTTTCTAGCCAGCAGTACCTGGAGCGTACTGATTCTTCCAGATCAGATATGACATGTAATACAAATTATACTATTACGTTATATATAATAATTATTCAATTATATAATTTCTGCAATCCTTTCAGAATCATTTTAAACATCCAGTATTAACTTGCCAAATGTTGATTGAATTTTGTAGCAAGGTTTATGATGACAAAAATAAGTGGGCTACGGCAATGGAAACTGAACAAAGAAAAAGAGATAAGAAAAAGGAGGGTTAAAATTGCTAGCAGAATATCCTACTTTTGCAATGGCTAATTACTGTCACTCTTTTTGCTCTGATCAAGTGTTGTTCTGAGATTTCTAGCATGCTGTCCAGCAAGTGTTTCATAAACTCAGCAACTCTAACCCCATTTCTAGAGGTTGCCTCAGGTGAGAGAATAGTTTTCTCTAATATGTTATCTCTTCAATCCAGGTTGGCCACAATTTCATTGGATTTATTTATTTATTTGCAGGAGGAAGGGTTTAATAAACTTTGTTCATTGATTTATTTTGTGACAGTTAATTAGTAACAAGATCCATTCTTTGAGTGTGTTCTTTGTCATGTGACAGTTGATTTCTCTATAAATGTATTAGCTTCACTTACGAAGCCAACTGAATCTCTAAGCTACTCATCTGTGGTCTTAGAAGCTACCCATCTGTGGTCTCGGAATAGTACAATCATGGCTCAAAAACAGCTAAGCAAATTTCTAGATGAGAAATTGGAAGAAAATAAAAAAGCTACTTCTTCAGAACTGACATTTATGTATGATGGGGTGTTATATCCTACTATGATCTGTTGCCCGGAAACCCTGAACAGAGTCCATACTTTTAGAGCTCGGGAAGATGATATCATACTAGTGTCATACCCCAAAACAGGTAAGCATCACAGTTTTGCAAGGAATGCTTTTGTCTCTGTACACATAGAATATAGAATCATAGGTTAGAAAGGAACTTTTGAGATCTTCTAGTCCAGCCCTCTTTTCAAGGCAGGAGAACCTATACCATCCTGGTCAAATGTATGCATGTTTGATAGGTTCTTTAGAGTTTCTAACAAAATTCTGTTAAATAAAAACTAGCAGATGTCAAAGCACTAGACATTTTATTGTGATGGGGTTAAATAATTTCTCTTTATGAAGTCCTCACTGATTACTATGTTTAAGGTGACATTCTTGACCTTCTGTGTGTTTCCAGAAATACCGGGGTCATACAACGACTTTGGAATTTCTGCTTAAAATAATCAACTATACGAATACCTTCAATACTGTAAATCTGAAAATGTCAGTTACATATTTTCCAAATCAATCCATGTGATGTATGAAAAGACATAAACAAAAGTTATAAAATTAATTTTCCTATTGCTTGTGTAGTATTGAAAAATGACTATATCAGGTTCTGGGCAAGCCAAACCATGGTGTGTTGATAAATTCTGTATTCTGTGGATATACCCCAAAAGAATTACATATACAGTAGCACATATCTAGTCAAACCAGATAGATTTAACTATTCAAGGTTGCAAGGACTTTGATTTTGAGACCATGAATAATTCACGCAATGTAGATTATAATATAGCTCTATCAGACAGTGTTCTATGTTTCTATATTCTTATTTTAAGAAGAGGACAGTTGATAGTTGCCATTTTCATTAACAATGCCTAATGTCTAGTTACTTGTTCAGTATCAAATTCTTACTCAACAAGTCTTTATACTTAAAGATACTATGCATGCAACAGACAACTGAAGTGCCCCCTCTCTCTCACCTTTCATGCACAATGTTTATTCCTGCATTTTCTCATTCTATATTTATATTTTCAACTCCGATATCGTTGACATGACCTATGGTCAAGATATGTTCTTTTACATATTAAGTGACAATATTTTTGCATTTCTTCAGGTTCAAACTGGGTTGGGGAGATTTTAACACAGCTGGAAATTGCCTCTGGAAAATATGAGGAAGATGAACAGAAGCGAAGGCAGCAAATGGTGCAAGAATTATCACTATTTCCTTTTCTTGAATTTGGAGATCCAGAAAAATTTGAGGTTAGAAGTCGGAGAAATACTCAATAGCTTCTATCAAGTGGCAGGAAAATTACATGAAATATTTACTAGCCAAGAAGGGTTTATAAACAGGAGTGCTGTTTATATAGCTTAGAGCACCTTGAGACTTAACAATGTGAAATTCACTCACTAGAAAAGAAAAGAAAAAAAACCCTGGAGGGGTGTAGGAAAGAAATAGGGATGTTTGTGTGAGGTTTCTGTGTTCGGTTTAATCAGCTCACTGCAAGGATTTATTGTAGATTGTTGGAGCTCTACTACAAGCAAAGTCCTTAAATATCATAACATTAAACTATAAGAAATAAACTAAAGTAGGGGCAAGCATCCTTGTTGCAGTCATCCAAACATGTATGCATCGATGGAACATAGTGATACTTTGACAGAAGACACAAGGGAGCCACCACTGACATGAAGACCCAAGCCAGCACAGACAACATTTTTAGCTTGTCTGCTTTGGTTTTTATTATTTATTTATTGGTTTGTTTGTTTTTATTTTGTGAAATGCCTACAATATAATAGAAACAAGAATAAACATAAGTTTAAATACATGAAATAGGAACTAACAAATGGGGACAATAGGACAGGGATGGGAGACAGGATTGTGTGCTTATGCACGCCCCTTACAGATCTCTTAGGAATAGGGTGAGGTCAATAGAGGTTAGTTTGAGGGTAAAATAGTGGGGTATGAGCATGTGACAACAGAATCAGGTAGTGAGTTCCAGACATTGACCACTCTGTTGCTGAAATCATACTTCTTGCAATCAAGTGTGGAGTGGTTTATATTTAGTTTATGTCTGTTGTGTGCTCTTGTGTTAATTAATAGAATTAATTCTATTCCAAAGCTTAGCCAGCCTTATCTAGTGTTATTTCCATTCAAATAAAGAGTGAAATTGCATCTTTAAGTTTTGTTACTATGCCACTAAATATCAGTGATAAACACCCACACACTGCCTATTCAGGGACCATATACAGGCTGCATGAAGACAAGCAAATAATAATAATAATAATAATAATAATAATAATAATAATAATAATAATAATAAATAGGACCTGAATTGAAAATTCTGCCAGAGATTTTCAGCTTGTCCTTATTTTAAAATATTTTCTGTTGATCTGTATCTTATCATGAATATTTAGATCAGCCTATTGTGGAAAAATGAAGTTTATCAATAACAGTCAGATAACTAAAAGAGTAGGGAAGGATCCTGGTGTCCACTCCACATCTGAAGAATATCCCTATTGTACTGATGGAGACCATATCCATTTCTCTGGAATCAATTAAGGAACCATTGTATCCAACCAAGATTTCCATGTGAGCTGAAAAGTTCTGGAATGCTATATTGAACATACTGGACACATACTGTATGGCTTAGGACCAGGATACTTGAGGGAAACCCTGCTGCCAATAATGGCTTCCCAACATCCCATGCGCTCTCACAGACAGGGCCTCCTTGGGGTGCCATCGGCCAGACAATGTCGGCTGGCGACCCCCAGGGGTAGGGCCTTCTCTGCGGGAGCACCCACCCTATGGAACCGGCTGCCCCTGGAGCTTCGGGTAGATCCCAACCTCCGGTCCTTCCGGCAGGGCCTGAAAATGTGGTTGTTTCAACTTGCCGACCTGGACTGAGGAGGGGGATGGGGTTTTTAATTTGAATAGTGTAATTTTAAATTAGATTATTGGGTTTCATGTTTAATTTCTTTTTAAAATTGTATAATGTTTATATTTATAGTGTTTTTATGATTGTGTGCTGCCCCGAGTCCTTTGGGAGATGGGGCGGCATAGAAATCCAATAAATCAAATCAAAACAATCAAATTTAGCAAGGGAAATTTGGTCTGGAAATGTTTTGAGTTATTCATTTCTATTAGTTGGAATGAGATGCCAAAAGTCATTTTTAAACACATAGTTTTCCTGACAAGAAAAAAAAAACATGTTTAAAACCTTAATTCCAAACTCAGGCCCCTCTTAACACTTCCCTCCAGTCTAACTGGAGATTCCACCACAGTGGATAAAGATCAGTGAGGCTCAGTTTTTTTATGATGAACTTTAATATCCCTAATTTATATTTGTGTATGATTTTCTATGAATGAATGGTATTAATTTCCTATGATTTTAATATTAAAGAGGATGGAAAAACTGCCTTCCAGAAGAGTTATAAGAACACACCTCATCCCTCGAAAGTTGCCCAGGTCTCTTTTTGAAAAGAAGACGAAAGTAAGTACCTGCATTTTTTCAATTACGATTTTATATATCGTTAGTACACATATCATTTATCAATAAGGTGTTTTCAAATTAATTTACACAGAAAAATAGGACAACACGCCCAAGATCAAAACCAACTTTATAGGTCCTGAACTGGCCCGGAGCACAGCTATAAGAAACTGTATTTTATTCAAAAAAAATTGAATGATTTCTTTTTCTGTTTTTCAAGAAAGCAAGAAAGGAGCAACATTGGAGATCAAAGTCTGGGATTGTTGCAGACTTTGATTTCATTATTTAGTGTTGTATCAGACAAATTAATCAAATCAATGGTATCTTCACTTAATTATTCAGACCAGGGGTGGGATTCTACCAGTTCGCACCTATTCGCTAGAACTGGTTAACATTCTAAGCAGTTCGGAGAACTGGTTGTTAGAAGAAATTACTGGCCTAATCCTGTAAGGAAGGCAGGAAGGAAACATTCTGGTGTTGCTTACAGAAACTGCCTCTCCGTTAACCCTCATTACATTCTTGACAGGACTAGACTTCCTGTCTCTGGAACTTCTTTGGAGTTTTTTTTGTCCTTTGCTGGTACTTTGCTTGTGTGGAGTGACCATTCAAAGTTACAATGGCACTGAAAAAAGTGACTTATGATCATTTTTCACACTTACGACTGTTGCAGCATCCCCACAGTCACGAGAGGCCAGGCGAGGAGATGCGTGCCTCGATGTGAGTGATGTTGAGTTAGCCACGCCCAGGCAATAACATGACCACCAAGCCATGTCCACCCAGTCACATGACCACCAAGCCATGCCCACCAACTAAGCCATGCCCACAGAACCAGTTGTTAAAAATGTGAATCCCACCCGATTCAGACCGAACATTGTTGAATCTCATGTCAAATATTCTTAGCTTTGCTACTTACAATACTTTACTTAGGAAATAGAAATAGAAGATATTGGATAAGAATTGTTCGGACAGGTACTGTGTCTCCTGCTTGAGCAGGGGATGGAATAGAAGACCTCCAAGGTCCCTTAGAGTTTTTCTGCTATTCTGTCTTGGGAAGGAACTTTTAAAAAAAAGTTCTCCTAATTTGATAATTTCATCTTTAATCCCCGTTCAGTTAATTTCCAAATATATTTGAACTTTCATACTTCGATTTTTAAAAATTGAATGTTTTTACTATTCTGTCTCTGCTCTCCTATATTTAGATTTACATCATCATGCCAATATATTATTTTTTCTTTTAAAGATACTGGTTTTGTTTCGGAATCCAAAGGATGCAGCTGTATCTTTCTTCCATTTTACCAAAGGCATAAACATGAGATCTGACCAGAATACCTGGGATGAGTTCTTTGAAGAATTTATCACTGGAAAAGGTGTTCTTTTCTTCTTATTCATTGGAAAAAAAATATACATGCTTGAAATAAGGCAGACAGTGGATTGCAGAGAGCCCTTGGTCTTATTCCATTTATCTTTCAGTCTCCTGTACCCTCCATTTGTCTGTGAAGGAGAAGCCTTTGAACAAAGGGTTCTTTTCTCTGTTTGTCTTTGGGCACTGAAATTTATTGCTTCAGTACAAAGCAACAATAGTTCCACGTTTCATTTCATTCTCTAAAGTTCATCTCACAGGCTTGCTGGGACATTCCGGGAGTTGAAGTCCACAAGTGCCAATGTTGGATACCCCTGTCCTACCGTGTTTCTGAATTATTTCCTCTTGCTAGCCTTGGTGTATGTTGAAATACAATTTCCACTATTCCTGAAGTTGATGAGAATTAGGCTGGGTTCTGTCCATATAAAAGAAATAAACCTAGATTAACGTCACCTTAGCCTAGTATTTGTATACCATGCTGTGATTTTCTCCATTCCCATAAACCATTATGTTGTAATGTGATAAAGCTGACACAACATGCTAAGAAAATGGCAGTGTTGTGTTTCCTATAGTACTGAATTATCAACTACCCAGCCTCATTTTAGTCTAGTCTAGCATGTTGTGTGGATTTATTTGTGTTTTTGATATACATGTCTAACAAAGACTATAAAAACAAATATTTTTGCTTCCCTTACCCTTTTACAAATACATTTATTTCCATTCAGGAGTCATTTGTAAGCTCCTTTGATAAGTAATCCGTCTACCATCCAATCAGAACTGGAAAAGCTTCTTGGATAAAAAGTAAAACATCTTCCTCAAGGATAAAAACATAATCCAGTTGCCTTTTGAAAATGTATCTTTGAGAAAACCACTTGGATGACCGAAAACCTACATAGACATTAATTCTCTCTTATATGCATTTTAATTTCAGTCATTTCATTTCAAACATGGATGTGCTTAGTTGCCATTTAATAATATTGCTGGTTCTGGATGCATTTTTTCAGCATTCTAAGACTCTCATTTGACTCCATCAGTTCTATTAGTATTGTTAATAACATAATAAAAAGCACTACATTTGTTTTAAACTTGACTTTTCAGTTTAGTGTAAGGAAGTGACCAAATGTATTTACTTTAAGGAGCAAGGATATTGATAATTCCAGGACAGGTGTGACCAGAAGTATCTGCAGGTAGGATCAAGAGAGGGTAGGGGACAAATGACAAAAGCATCACTGTGTCATGATGGCACCTTGCTGCCTTCCACCTTGCCAATGTCTCTGAGTGTGGTTGATTGTGTTTGAAAAGACATGTTTTGATGGGTACCCCATAAACAAAAATTTGAATTATCAAACTGTGAATGAATGGCAAAGATCAGTTTTGGTGAATAATTAAGGCAACCTAATAAGCACACAAGCTTAACAAACAGGGGCTTCAGTGGATAGAAGGCTATCAAAATGTCAAGATAACGGCCATGATTATACAATCAAACCCTGCACCTTTTAAGAAATATTTTGTACTAGTAAAAAAGAAAGAGCAAAGCTTTGACTGAGTAGCCATAAGTTTTTGATTCTCTCTACAGATTCCCCTGTTAGCTAAGCAACCCAACAGTTAAATGATGATGATGATGATGATGATGATAATAATAATGGTGATCAATGATTTAAACTATGTATGGTAAAACCACCCTACTTGGAACAGCTTATATCCTCTGACGCTACCTGAATAGTTCCTAGGTCCTTAGTTAGGACTCGAGCTGTTGAGCTACCAACCAGCCCCAAAAGCTGTGAATCTCACTAAAGATTAAATAATAATAATAGTAATAATAATAATAATAATAATAATAATAATAATGGTGATCAATGATTTAAACTGTGTACGGTAATCCACATTTGTTAATAATCAGAAAAATGTAAAAGAGGAAAGGTACAGTGAGAGATCATATTGGAATCCATAGAAACATTTTAATAGAAAAAATGAATAGGATATTGGTTTGTTTTCTGGGATTGTGGGGCCAAACACCAAAATAAATATTCGCATTACTATTCACTCTGTTATAGATAAATAATCAAAATGTTTTGTTTTTGCTTTCCGATCAGTGCCCTATGGATCTTATTTTGATCATATTACTGAATGGAACAACTATCTGGAGGACAGCAATGTATTTTTTATTACCTATGAGGAAATAAAAGAGGTACGTTTTTAAGAGTAAATATTTAGATTTAATTTAATAATAAAATTATGTCTGGCCAAGTACTATATAGTAATCAACAACTAATTAGGAAATTGAAATAGGAAATGTAACTCAAGGTTTCTGCCTGGTTACTTTTCTTTAAGTAAAAGTCTCAGAAACATTTTCATTTTAAAGCCAATCTCTGGATCAGCCAATCTACTTCTGCTAATATTTCAATAAAGACTATGTTTTGTTTTGCTTATTTCTTTATTAATTCTAATTTGCATTAGTCAAACCTATAAATATCAAAACAACTGTGTGGTACCCAAATCAAGACATGGATTGAAGGAATTGAAATGTTTCCTGGAAAGCATCACTTACTTATGTTATATATTGATGTGTTAATCAGAATCCAGTCTCGGCACTGAAAAAAATAGCAAAATTCTTTGATTTTTCTGTGACTGAAGAGGAAATCGAGAGCATTGTAAAGAAAACAAGTTTTGAAAGCATGAAAGATACTGCAGAAAACTATGGAAAACTAGGGAAGGCACTTTTCCGCAAAGGTAATATTGCAATATTTTTAATAATTTTGTCAATAACACACTTAATAGTCTTCTCTAACTGAGTGGCTTTATGGTGTGTGGGATTTCAATTCCCAATATTTAAAGGTGTGTTGGCTAGGAATGACAAGAGCTGAATGGATTGGGAAAGGCTGATATTCATAATGCTTTTAGGATATTAGCTTAGCAGCTTTATTCAAATATTAGGGACTATAATGCAGACTTTAACTTACAACAGTTCATTTAGTGACCAAAGTTACAACACTACTGAAAAAAGTGACATGGCCATTTTTTGCACTTACAACCATTGCAGTATCCCCATGGTCATGTGATTGCTTATTGTATCCTATGACTATCATTACGTGTTGTACCTTATGATTCTTGACTCTTGATGAATGTATCTTTTTTTTATGTACACTGAGAGCATATGCACCAAGACAAATTCCTTGTGTGTCCAATCACACTTGGCCAATAAAGAATTCTATCTGTCTGTCTGTCTGTCTGTCTGTCTGTCTACCAAAATTTGGATTCTTGGCAACTGTTTCGTATTGCAATCTTCTGACAAGCAAAGTCAATGGGAAAGCCAGATTAAGCTAACAACCGTGTTACTAATTTAACAACTGCGGTGATTCATTTAACAACTGTGGCAAGAAAGGTCATAAAATGGGGGAAACTCATTTAACATCTGTCTCGCTTAGCAACAGAAGTTTTGGGCTAATCCTTCCATCACCCACCCCCTCATCATTGTCAGAATCGATGAAGCTTCTTGGATGAGAAGCAAAATGTTTTTTTTCCTCAAGAGGAAAAACAGTCCAGTTGCCTTTTAAAAAAGTATCTCTGAGACAACCAAGACCTGAATTTATTTTATTTATTTATTAATTTTATTAGACTTGTATGCTGCCCTCTCTCCCTAGGGACTCAGGGTGGCTCACAATATAAAATCACAATACAATAAATTAATTAAAAAATAATTAGGTCACAAGTCCAATAAATCTAAAACCCATAAAATGCAATTAAAATCCCTTAAAAAACCCCACCCCAACTCATTTCAGTCCAGGCCGGCCTGCTGAAACAGCCAAGTCTTCAGGTCACGACAGAAGGAGCAGAGGTCTGGGGCCAAACGAAGTCCCAAGGGGAGCTGATTCCACAGGGTGGGTACTCCCACAGAGAAGGCCCTCCCCCTGGGTGCCGCCAGCTGACATTGTCTAGCCGCCAGCACCCTAAGGAGGCCCTGTCTGTGGGAGCACACAGGGCGATCGGAATGCGATGCTGGCAGGAGACACTCCTGCAAGTACCCCGGACCCAAGCCATGGAGGACTTTGTATGTTAACATCAACACCTTATGACAGAGAATCTCTAAAGAGTTTTGAAGAATAGCTATTCTTTGGGAGAAACACTTTCCTCTTATCTTCCCACCTTCTATCTACCAATATAATTCTTCTTTTCTTTTCTTTTCTTTCTTTAGGCATAGTCGGTGATTGGACATCTGTCTTCTCAGAAAGCCAGAATGAAAAAATGGACAGAAAATTTGAGGAGAGTGTAGCAAAAACTAAGCTTGGAATGAAGTTGAAATATGAGGTGTACTGCAAAAGCTGAAGAGATCATCAGTGCTACAAACATCTCGTGTTCTGATTCTCTGCATGAAGATAAATATACTTAAGTTGTTCAAGAAGAATCGGTAATGCCTTCCTCAGTCTCCAGATGTGCCAGGTGCCATTTCTGATACCAGTAATCCCAACACAGCTATTGGTTGGGTTATATGATGAGTCAAAGATTATAGGAGCTGAAGTCTAACAATCTGAAAAAAAGCTACTTTCAATACACCCTTCACTCTTTTCTCCTCTTATGACATTTTTGATATTATGTACTTATTTTTAAGTGGAAGAAGATCTCTTCCAGAATTAATAAAAAAACTATATTTACCTATAAGAATGCACTCCCTTATTCTATGCAACATTTGTTGAGTAATTATTGAAAGACAATGACTAAGAAGCTTCTATTGTCCCTCATAACAGAATTCCTTATAAATTTTATTTTGCTTTAATACTGAAATTTGCCCCAAATTTGAAAGCTCTTGGTTCTAACATATTCCAAATGTCCTCTTCTGTATGACCACTAGCACAAAGAAACTCTACAGTCAAGTCCACAAAGAGGCAAAGGAGTGAAAACAGTGCTGCCCTGTCGCATCAAAAATCCCATCTTTTATGTGTGATATCATTAGCCACACATATGAAAGAGGTCCAACTTATGATGCATATTGCAATGCTGCTTCCCTCATTTTGACAAAACTCTACACATGTCCTGGCAAACTACAGGCATCTTGCATATAATTGGCCCTGTAGGTGTTTACTTAAAAGGAAATAACATTGAGATCAACAGAGCTAACATAAAATGGGGAGGACTTCAGCCTTCCAATTCTATCATATGTACACAAAGTCCTTCTTTCCCTGCTGTGCACTGTTGAGACCACATCTGGAGCATTGGACATAGTTCTGATGTGACACTTCCAGAAGCATAATTGACAGGTTAGAAGCATCTCAGAGGACTTCAACAATGATAGAGGGATTTGAGGACATGTCTTATGAAGGCAAGCTGAAGAAACCTCAAATATTTAGTTGGGGGAAAGAAATAGAGAAAAAATATATTGTTTTCAGATTTCCATTGTGGACTTAAGCACATGTTTACCTTTGAGTGGTGTACTGCTTCTTTAACTCTCATTTTGCTCAGCACCATTCTGCATAGAGTAATACCCAAATCAGCCAGCAGATATCACCCTTTTATAGTGTATACTTGGAATAGGACAACTTACCATAGCCAACTCATTCTGGCCAGCTTGTCATAGCCAACTAATTGCAGCCGATATGCCATGGGCCAACTTGCCATGGCCAACTTGCCACAGGACAAGAGTTACACTTGTGTCAAACAAATGGTGGAATGGTATCATTAAGGAAAGGATGCCAAAGGACAGACAAAATGAAATGTGAATGACAAAAAATAACATATTTTTTAATTATTTTAATTAATTAAATTGTATTATTGAATTGTCCCACAATGGGTTGTCCTGTGACAAGTTGGTCATGGTGAGTTGCCCTGCTCAACAAGTTGGCTGCGGCAAATTGGCCACTGCAAATTGGCACTGTGGTGAGTTGTCATAGACCCGTGTATACTATGTCTGTGTTCAGGAAGAATGAAAGCTGAGTAGAACACCATTTGAATTTCTGATATCAGCAAACAGAAATTAGGAAGAAGAGGTAATTGGGTGATCTCTTCAAGCTTGCCTAAGTTGATTCAGGTGAATTGAAGAAGATCAAATTTAAATAAATGTACTCTTAATACAGGCTAATTTGCATCATTCCTCAGTGACCGTCATTGATAATGAAATTTGTGTATTTAAAAATCTACTTGTACAATGATTATTATAGGTATCCATTGATAGGACTGATAGAGATAAAATAAGTGATTATACTCTGAAACCAGCTTTATTATTTGCAATTTGTTATTTTTCAATTAAATTCAGGGGTCATTTGTCCAGTTAAATGTTACAATAAACAAGCAAGTTAATATCTGGCATTAAATATGCATACACACACAGTGAGATTCCCATTTTACTCCTGCTGCAGGTGCTGCATTACAAAACTAGTATCATCAGCAGAAAACAAGGAAATGATATTGTGGATAGGTGATAGTAGTAGTAGTAATTGTGAGAAGGATCTTGGACTCCTAGTGGACAATCACTTAAATGTGAGTCAGCAATGTGTTGCAGCTGCCAAAACAGCCAATGCAGTTCTAGGCTGCATTAACAGAGGGACAGAGTCACATGAATAATGTTAATGTTAATACCATTTTATAAGACCACACTTGGAATACTGCATCCAGCTTTGATCTCCATGATATAAAAAATATATTGAGAATCTAGGAGGAGTGTATAGAAGAGCAACAAAGATGATTAGGGGACTGTAGGCTAAGACATATGAAGAATGGTTGCAGGAATTTGCCATGTCTAGTTTAATGAAAAGAAGGACAAGGGGTGACACAATAGCAGTGTTCCAATATTTGAGGGGCTGCCACAAAGAAAAGGGGGCGTCAACCAGTGTGGGATTCAATTTTTTACTACCAATTCTGTGGGCATGGCTTGGTGGGTGTGGCGTGACTTGGTGGGCGTGGCAGGGGAAGGTTACTGCAAAATCCCATTCCCTCCTCACCCCACTAACCTGATTTCCAGCTCCGTTCTCCTGTGCAGAGCAGCAAAAGAAGACCCAGGCGATCAGCTGGGACTCAGGAGGCAGAGAATAGATGGGGGCAAGGTGGTATTTGCCGGTTCTCCGAACTACTCAAAATTTCCGCTACCGGTTCTCCTGAACTGGTCAGAACCTGCTGAATACCAGCTCTGGTGTCAACCTATTCGACAAAGCAACTGAAGGCAGCACAAGAAGCAATGGATGGAAACTAATCAAGGAGGAACCTAGAAATAAGGAGAAACTTCCTGGAAGTTAGGACAATTAATCAGTGGAACGGTTTACCTTCAGAAATTATGGGTGCTTTTTTTTTTTTGAATGGAAAACTATTTGTCTGAAATGGTATAGGGTCTCCTGCTCGGGCCAGAAGATTTTGAAAGTCCCTTAAACTCTGTTATTCTGCTAATGATGACATGTGGTGAGTTAGGATGGGAGTTGTTCTCAGTTCTGGTGCTGTTTGATTTTAACATGCAATACATTGATGACAGTATCCTTTTGGGCCAACTTTGGGGGTTAGTAGTGAGAGATTTTCAGAATTGTTAAAAATCACTCCACCCATGCTTGCTAAATGTAACCCGGGAGCATCACAAGTCCATTAAATATTTAAACTCAGTTATTCATTTACGGGAGCATGGGAAAGCTATTATTAAAAAATGGAAGGAAGTTAGTGTTTCACCATTATAGAGAAACAAGAGGGTGATGTGAAAGATAGCAAAGAATGAGGAGAATGCTTATGCTTCAGGCAAAAGATAAGGTATACTAATTAATGGGAGAGAAAGCTGTTAAACACAACACCTTTGTGGCTAGACATGACCAGTTGTTTGGTTTTTCTTTCTCTCCTTTTAATCATGTCCAATTCTTGGAGTTTGCTTGGACAAGTACCTGTAGTTTTCTTGACTAGGATTTCTAGAAATGGTTTGCCATGGTCTCCTAATTAAGGCTGAGAGAAAGTGACTGGCCCAAACTTGATGTCTTAACCATTACACTAAATAGGCTCTTCAGGTGTTTGAACCAATTTTATTTTTATTTATTTATTTTATTTTATTTGTCAATCGCTTACAAGATAATAGGTATAAGTATAAACATGAGTAAGAATACAGGAAATAGGTACGAATAAATGGGGACAATAGGACAGGGACGGGGGCACGATGGTGCACTTATGCATGCCCCCTACAGACCTCTTAGGAATGGGGTGAGATCAATAGTGGATAGTTTGAGGTTAAAGGAGTGGGGGTTTGAGGATGTAACAACAGAGTCAGGAAATGCATTCCAGGCATTGACCACTCTGTTGCTGAAGTCGTACTTTCTGCAATCAAGTTTGGAGCAGTTCACATTGAGTTTGTATCTGTTGTGTGCTCTTGTATTGTTGTGGTTGAAGCTGAAGTAGTCATTGACTGTCAGGACATTGTAGCAGATAATTTTGTGCACTATGCTTAAGTCCAACCATAGGCGGCATGGTTCAAGATTGTCCAAGCTCAAAATTTCAAGCCTGGTGGTATAGGGTATTCTGTTGCGAGCAGAGGAGTATAGTATTCTTCTCGTGAAATACTTCTGGACTCGCTCAATTGTATTAATGTCTGATATACAATGCGGATTCCAGATATGAGCTGTATTCGAGTATTGGTCTAGCAAAGGTTTTGAATGCCCTAGTTAGCAATTCAATATTTCCAGAGGAGAAGCTTCATAAGATTAGATTTACAACTCTTAATGCCTTTTTGGCAATGCTGTTACAGTGACCTCTAGCGCTTAGATCATTAGATATGAGTACTCCGAGGTTCTTGACAGAGTGAGGGTCATCAACAAGGTCATATCCGCCTAGCTTGTATTTGGTGAACTGATTATTTTTACCAATGTGTAGGACAGAGCATTTGTTGGTCGAGATTTGGAGTTGCCAAATGTTTGACCATTCAGACACATAATCAAGGTCACTTTGAAGAACAGTAGCATTGTCAGTGGTGTTGAATAGTTTTACATCATCCGCAAAGAGGATGCAGTTGCTAATAAGGTGATCGCAAAGGTCATTTATATAGAGTATAAAGAGTGTGGGTCCTAAAATGTTGCCTTGGGGGACACCACTGTTGACTGGAGCAGGGTTTAATATAGCACTCCCTATTTTTACTGTTTTACTGTTTGCCTGTTTGACAGGAATGCAGTAATCCACTTATGAAGGGATCCAGAAATGCTGTGAGAGTTTAGTTTTAACAGTAGTTTGTCATGTACCATGGAATCAAAGGCTTTGCAGAAGTCTATGTAAATTGTGTCTATTGCTTTACCCTGGTCGAGTAGAGTAGTCCATATGTTTTTTCAGTGTAGGAGTTGTAGGTTGCAGGACAACTTTTTCCTGAAATCAAATTGTTTTTGGGAGAGTAGGTTGTTTGACTCTAAGTGGAGGGTGATGAATTGGTTAATGATTGATTCCATGACTTTGCACATGACACAACACAGTGAGATTGGTCTGTAGTTTTCAACCAGGCGGGGGTCACCTTTTTGAAGATAGGGATGACCGTAGCTAAGGACCATAGGTTCGGTAAGGAGCTGGTTTTGAATGATATACAATATAAAATGCTTAGGGGCAGAGGAGAGCTTTTTAAAAAAGTATGCACATAATTCATCAAGGCCAATAGATAGGGATGGTTTAGGTTTCGTAGTGCCTGTTCTACATTATCTTCTGTAAAGTCAATATGTAGTAGATCATTGCAGTTAGTTGCGCAACGACTAGGAAATGTGGGGCATGAGCCATTGCTGTTTACAAAGACTGAACTGAAGAATGAGTGAAGAGGTTGGCCTTAACAGCTTCGACACTGCAGTCTTTCCCATTTGGTTCCTTTAGAGGTGGGATGGTTCTTGAGTCTTTAAGTTTGGAGTTTACAAAGTTGTAGAAAGTGCGGGTAGATTTTGTAGATAGGAGGTTTTCCTCCTGCTTGCAGTAATAATTTGTGCATTCTGCCTTTATCTGTTGGCATAAGGTGTTGTATCGATTTTTAAAGTTTGCTATGTAGCTAGTTTTGTTTTTATACCATAGTGATTTTTTTAATTGAAGTTTCCTTATTGTTATGGGTAATTTGTTTTGTTTTTTTGTTTTTAGGGGTTACTAATGGTACATATAGTTTAATGACTCTTTCAAGTTCAAGTAGGAATGCATTATAATGGTCTTCTGTAGTATTGCAGTTAGAGAATAGAAAGTGCAAATCAAGAGATGATAGGTCAGCATTATGAGATCATAGTTGGCTTTTTTGAAATTTATATAAGTTCTTTATTTACAAAAGAGTGTTTCACACTTGGAAAGGGGCAACCACACGTAATGCTTTTGCTTACATACATAATAAACTCTGAATTATAGCCTCTGGTATTTGACCTGAACAAGAAATGAACCAAAGGGAAGGCATTCCTCCAACATAGAGAGGAATCTTCTTCTTCTAAGGTTTCACTACTTGCATCACTTTTGCATCTACAACATGACATGACCAGCACTTTTGAAGCTGGTCATGTCATGTTGTAGTTGAAGAAAAACGTAAGTTTGAGTCATTGTTATTTATTTATTCAATTTATACAATTACCCATCTCACTGTTTTTAGGCAGCTTATAATAAAACAAATAAAACACACAAACTACACAATGTAAGAAACAAAATAAAAACACATGTATAATCTAATAAATCTTCCATACAACCATGGACATTTGTATTTCTGCTTAAAATAATAAACTATATGAACATCTTCAATACTGTAATTTTGAAAATGCCAATTACACATTTTCCAAATGTATGAGAATACATTAAAAAGTTGGTAAAATTCATTTTCTTTCTGTTTGCGTAGTATTGAAAATGACTTTATCAGGTTCTTTAGAGTCTAAACACTGATGCGTTAATAAATTCTGTATTCTGTGTATATACCCCAAAAGAATTATATATAGCCCATCTTATACATATGGATAACTAGATATAGTAGATCACTATATATACCTTGGCCAACAGATCTCAGTGGAAGGTGATACAATAAAGGAAATTGAATGGTATGTTAAATTGGTTGGCAGGTATTCAGCAAGCTAAGCATAATTTTCATGAACAACTTTGCCCTTTGCTTGAAGAGAAAAGTTTTCGATCAGTGTGAGCTACCTGCTCTAATGTAGGCTGGTGAAGCATGGACACTAACCTCACAATCAATACAAAAGCTACAAATGCCGCAAAGAGCCATGGAAAGATACATGCTTGGCATTACAAGACAAGATAGAAAGACCTGTATATGGATTAGAGAATAAATGAAAGTATATGATATCATCAAGAGAGTAAAAGAATTGCAATGGAAATGGGCTGGTCACATAGCAAGAAGAACTGATGGCAGGTGGACCAAGGCAGTCATAGAATGGATCCCATTTGATAAAAAGTGTCCACAAAAGAGACCTAAAACAACGACATCAGCAAGTATTGCGGGCCCAATTGGCAAAAGAAAACTCAGGACCACATTGGTTGGAAATGTGCAGAAGAGGCCTTCACCCTACGGTGGATAGACAATGGCTAAAATAATGATGTTAGTATCATCACATCAGTGAACTCACCAGCCAGAGTTGTTTCAATATGAGACGACCAGCAAATAAATTTAATAAATAAAAGAAATAAATAAAATCTTCACTTAAGTATTCAAACTGAGACATTGTTTAAAAATTTCAGGTCAAATATTCTTAGCTTTGCTGCTTACAATACTTTATTTATTAGGATCTTGGGAAATTGTCTTGGAAAGTACTTTTTAAAAAAAAATACTGTTCTCCTAATTTGGTGACCTTATCTTTAATTCCAATTCAGTTCATTTCCAAATTTTATTTATGTATTAAATTTCTATGCTGCTATCTCCCCTACAAGTTTACTCTGGCTGGCTACATTTCCTTTTTTTTTTAACTGGGTGGCTACATTTCCATTTATACAGCAATGTTTTAAAAATGGAATGTTTTTAGGTTTCTGGCTGAGCTCTCCTAGATTTTACATTTACATGTCAATATATATATATTTGTTTTCGTAGATTTTCACGGGTAAAGGTATGTAGGTCTTGGTGTATTCGGTTCTTGTCCCGTGTAAGATTGAGAATACCTTGGCAAGGTATTCTCAATCTTACACGGGACAAGACCCAAATACACCAAGACCTACACACACACACACACACACACACACACACACACACACACACACATATATATATATATATATATATATATATATATATATATATATATATATTTAAGATACTGGTTTTGTTTCGGAATCCAAAGGATGCAGCTATATCTTTCTTCTATTTTGCAAAAGGCATAAACATGAATTCTGACCAGAAAATTTGGGATGAGTTCTTTGAAAACTTTATCACTGGAAAAGGTGTGCTTGGTTCTCCTTCTTATTGGAAAAAAATAAACTTGCTTGTGTTGGGAGAAATATCCTTCTGGGCTCAGTTCCAAGTGGGGAAAAAGACACTGGAAACATGGAGGCTCCAAAGTGAAAAGGATGATCACATGCTTCAAGATGTTGGGTGAAGAAGAAAGGCTGAGATGCTGAGAGACCTTTAGTTTTATACCCTCTGTTGGGTCCCACCTTAGTGTTTCCTGTTCCTGTGTAAGAAATGTATCCCATTGGCTATCTCCCAGGGTCTTAGCTAACTTTGTAGGCTTTGTCTGGACAACATGGCTTCATTTGAGTGCTGGGTGATGCAATCTTCCCAGGCCATGTGGTGAAACGGTTAGAGGGCTTTGTTATGTAGAATACTCTGGCCCAGGCCTTAACGGCCAACCCATTAACATCTGTCTGTCAAAGAGAAGCAAGATCTCTTTGGACAAAGGGCTCTTTTCATTGTCTTTGAACACTGAAACCTACTTCCATTGCTTCAGTACAAAGCGACTGTTGGATGTAAAAACCCACCCCTCTCCTAGAAAAATGAAATATTTTGGGTTATACTAAAAAGGCAGAATATTTCCCCTAAAAGAGAAGTAGAAACTCAAGAGAGACAGAAACTCAGCCCCCCCCCACCTTTCTTAATGGGCCATTAAGGCCTGGGATGTCTGTTCTATATAACAAAGATCCATCTCTTTCAGGCAGAGCCATTGAATTGCCCTTCATTGCACCACCCAGCAAGTTTCAACCAAACTTAACACAGAGACAACCTACAAAGCTAGCTATGAGCTCTGACAGCAACCAATCAGAATACTCTTCCTGTGCCCCAGGAAGTTCAAAACGCAGAGAGGGCATAAAACCAAGGGACTCTCAGCATCTCTCCCCTTTTCTTCGCCCAAGAGCTCCAAGCCATGTGATCCTGTCCACCATTAAACCATCTTTCCAAACAGCCTCCATGTTTCCAGTGTCTTTTTCCCCACTTGGAACTGAACCCAGAAGGACATTTCTTCCAACACAACAATAGTTTCCAGGAATGGTTTGCCATTCTTTCCTATCTAAGGCTGAGAGAAAATAACTAGTCCAAACCTGATACCTTAACCATTACACTAAACTGGTTCTTCAGGTGTTTGTTACCCATCTAAAAAAACCTGTTTCATGTTTGGAAAAGAACCCACCACACCTAATGCTATTGCTTTATGTGCCTAATAAACTTTTGAACTCAGTTTGACCTGTTGGAAGAAATATCCTTCTGGGTTCAGTTCCAAGTGGGGAAAAAGACACTGGAAACATGGTGACTGCTCGAAAAGATGGTTTAATGGTGGACACTGGACAGGATTACATGCCTTGGGTGAAGAAAAAAAGAAGAGGCAAGATGCTGAGACACCCTTAGTTATATACTCTCTGTTGGGCCCCACCTTAGTGTTTCCTGTTCCTGTGTAAGAAATGTATCCCATTGGCTGTCAGACTCCCAGGGGTGGGGGTCTTAGCTAACTTTGTAGACTTTGTCTTGACCGCATGGCTTCACCTGAGTGCTGGCTGATGCAATCTTCCCAGGCCATGTGGTGAGATGGGTAGAGGGCTTTGTTATGTAGAATACTCTGGCCCAGGCCTTAATGGTCCGCCCATTAACAAAGATGGGGGTGAGCTTCTGCTTCTAAGGTGAGTTTCTGCTTCTGAATTTCTACTTCTCTTTTTAGGGGAAATATCCTGCTGGAGAACGGGAGACATAGCATATCCTAAAATATTTCATTTTCCTAGGAGAGGGATGGGTTTTAACTTTCAACAGGCCTGAACAAGAAATGAACCAAAGGAAAGACATTCATCCAATAGAGGGAAAAAGGATTTTTTTTTCTTCTTCTAAGCTTTTACTTCCCCTTGCAGCACCTTTGTAACTGTGAAGCTAGTCATGTCACGAGAAGGAGGCCATAGCTGAAGAAAAACATACAGTTGAATCATTCCCTGGCCCCCAGGTTTGTACAATTGTTTTGTCTTTACTTATTTATTCAGTTTATATACCAACCCATCTCTGGTTTATGTGTTTCTAGGCAGTTAATAATAAAACAAATACAATACACTAAATATGTAATATAAGAAACAAAAATAAAAACACGTAGCAGCCAGGCGTAATCTAACAAGTCTTCCATACAACCAAAAGGTGGGTTTTAACCAATGGCCAGGGCCCCGGAACTGGGCACAAATCCAAGTTTCCAAGGCTGGAGTAACCAAGTTTGGAGGCTTGGAGTAAATCCAAGTTTCCAAGAATGGTGCCACAGCAAAAGAAAAAGTAAAAAAAAAGCTTGTCCCTCTAGGTCTACTGTGGCTCCATCAGCCAATGCTTTCTAGACAACAGTACCTGAAGCATATTCATTCTTCCAAATCAGGTAGGACAGGTAGAAACACAAAGAAATACAATTCTTATGTATGTACGGTACCATCAGTGTGTGAAATTAGGCATTTTATAGAATGCCTAAGAAATCTATATAACACCAAAAATTTCAGATAGTTATTAATGACTGTAACTATGATTTATCATCCATGTCCTATTACTTACTGTTTATATGTACAGTGTGGGCTTATGCAGCTTATGCATTCCATTCCATTCTATTTCCTAGGCATTTTATGCAATACCAAAAGGCAAATTGTATAAAGCATAAAGTGCTCACACTAAAATGCCGTTCTAGTGTTCCCTGTTGAAACAAGTAGGTCATTACTGATCTTTATGTTTTTCAGTAAGAAACTCCTGTACTTTTGCATTTCTTCTTTCATTTCTGCATAGGTCTTTTCAATAAAGGGTTAGGGTTAGGCTTAACCCTAGCCCTTTTCATGACTGTCTTTTCCTATTTTGCCTAAATAGTTCTTGTCATTCTGCACAACACCTAGGTATTATACACAATGCCAAGGAGCATATATAGCATTTTAAAATGACACAGACGTTTCATATTTTGCCCCAAATGTCACACATTCTATAGATTTCCTAGACTTTCTACATACGGCCAGCTTTTCATACCTTGCCAGTATCTTATATAATTTATTCAATTTTAATATTTCTTCAAGCCTTTCAAAGTCATTATAAACAACTTACTATTAAGTTGCCAAATTTTTATTCAACTTTGTAGCCAACTTAATGATAACAAAAATGGGTGGGTTATGGCAGTGGCGCTTGGACTTAAGAAAATATACGAAAAATGAGGGTTACAATCCGTAGCAGAGTACAGATAGTCCTTGACTTACAACAGTTTGTTTATTGACCATTCAAAGTTACAATGGCATTGAAAAAAGGTGAGTTATGACTGTTTCTCATTCTTATGACCACTGTAGTATCCCCATAGTCACATGATCAAAATTTGGATGCTTGACAACCGATTCATACCTATAAAGTTTCCTTTTACAACTTTTTGACAAGCAAAGTCAATAGGGAAGGCAGATTCAGTTAACAAACATGTTACTAACTTAACTGCAACAATTTCACTTAACAAATGTGGCAAGAAAGGTTGCAAAATGGGGCAAAGTTCACTTAACAAACGATTCACTTAGCAGCAGGAATTTTGGGTTCAGCAACAGAATGGTCAATGCCTGACTCTGTTGTTACATCCTCTAACCCCCACTCCTTTAACCTCAAACTACTTACAAACCCAATGTTAACCGCTCCAAACTTGATTGCAGAAAGTACGACTTCAGCAACAGAGTGGTCAATGTCTGGAATGCACTACCTGACTCTGTAGTTACATCCACTCCTTTAACCTCAAACTATCCACTATTGACCTCACCCCATTCCTAAGAGGTCTGTAAGGGGCATGTGTAAATGTACCATCGTGCCTCCTGTCCCTGTCCTATTGTCCCCATTTATTTGTACCTATTTCCTGTATTCTTACTCATGTTTATACTTATATCTATTATCTTGTAAGTGATTGACAAATCAAATCAATCAATCAATCAATCAATAAAATTGGGATTGTAAGTCAAGGACTACCTGTATCCGAGCTTTGCAATGGCTAATTACTGCCACCTCATTTTCTCTGAGAAAGAGTTGCTCTAAGATTTCTAGCATGCTATCCAGCAAATGTCTCATGAACTCGGGAACTCTACCTCCATTTTCAGAGAAGGTTGCCTCATGTCAACTATCCCCTTAAGAATATCTTTCTTTCTAACATGTTATCCATTCAATCCAAGTTGGCCACAACTTCATTGGAAAATGTTTTACAGGAAGAAGGGTTGAATGAACTTTGTTCACAGATTTTTTCCATGATAGTTAATTAGTAACAAGACATGTTCTTTATCATGTGATTTTTCTCTATAAATGTATTAGCTTCAGCTTATGAAGCCAACTGAATCTCTAAGCTACCCATCCGTGATAATGACTCAACAACAGCTAAGCAAGATTCTGGATGAAAGGTTTGAAGAAAATGAAAAGAAGGCTCTTTCGGAAAGGACATTTATGTATGATGGGGTACTATATCCTACTATGGTTTGTTGCCCAGAAATCCTGAAAAGGATTCATACTTTTAGAGCTCGGGAAGATGATATCATACTAGTGTCATACCCCAAAGCAGGTAAGCATCACAGTTTTGCAAGGAATGCTTTTGCCTCTGTACACATAGAATACAGAATCATAGGGTAGAAAGGAACCTTTGAGACCTTCTAGTCCAGCCCTCTTCTCAAGGCAGGAGAACTTATACCATCTTGTGGGCATTCAATAACCAGTCATTTGAGTGTCCAAAGATGTCTGACTGCCTGGGCAGTGTTTATTCTTTTTATACCATTTTTACAAGCAGAAAAGAGCAGCATAGATACAGCATTGGGATTGGAGAATAGATCCACATGGGTGAAACCCTTCAATCACATTGGCATAACCCCTCAACCAATCCTTGAAGTTAGTGGTGATGTTAGTAAATGATATCACCTGTACACCTGGAAAATCAGAGACATCCCATCCCCATCCCAACAGATAAGAGGATGAATAGAAGATGAGCTCATGGGATAGCAAAAGAGGCCCCCTCCACCAGGCTGCAGTGTGCTGCCAGCTTCTAGTGTCATCCAGGGAAACTCAGTGGCTACCACACATCCTGGTCAAATGTATGCATGTTTGATAGGTTCTTTAGAGTTTCTAACAAAATTCCTGTTAAATAAAAACTAGCAGATGTCAAAGCACTAGACATTTTATTGTGATGGGGTTAAATAATTTCTCTTTATGAAGTCCTCACCAATTACTATGTTTAAGGTGACATTCTTGACCTTCTGTGTGTTTCCAGAAATACCGGGGTCATACAATGACATTGGAATTTCTGCTTAAAATAATCAACTATATGAATACCTTCAATACTGTACTTCTATTCGTAATTTCCAAATCAATCCATGCGATGTATGAAAAGACATAAACAAAAGTTGTAAAATTAATTTTCCTATTGTTTGTGAAATATTGAAAAATGACTATATCAGGTTCTGGGCAGGTGAAAACACTGGTGTGTTGATAAATTCTGTATTCTGTGGGTATACCCCAAAAGAATTACATATACAGTAGCACATATCTAGTCAAACCGGATAGTTTTAATTATCAAGGTTGATTTTGAGACCATGAATATTTCATGCAATGTAGATTACACTACAGCTCTATCATACAGTTTTCTATGTTTCTATATTCTTATTTTAAAAAGGAGACAGTTGATAGTTGTCTTTTTAGTAACAATGCCTAATGTCTAGTTACTTGTTTAATACTAAGTCCCTACTCAACAAGTCTATGTACCTAAAGTTAATGTGCATGCAACAAACCACAGAGCTGCACCCTCCTCTCATTCTTTTTGAAGTTGCATGTCCAGTCAATGTTTATTCCTGCATGTTCTCAATCTGTGTTTATAGTTTTAATTCTGATATCATTGAAATGATCTACGGTCAGGAATGAATGTCTTTTTATATATTAACTGATAGCATTTCTGCATTTCTTCAGGTTCAAACTGGGTTCAGCAGATCTTAATGCAGCTGGAAGTTGCCTCTGGAAAATATGAGGAAGACGAACAGAAACAAAGGCTGCAAAAACTGCTACAATTATCACGAGTTTGTTTCCTTGAATTTGGACAACCAGAAAAATTTGAGGTTAGAAACTGGAGAAATAGTCAGTAGCTTCTATCAAGTGGCAGGAATGTCACATGAAAGATTTAAAAACTGACGTGGGACAGAGCAGCTCTGTTTTAACGAAGTAAAATTCACTCATTAGAAAAGGAAAAAAAAAGCTAGATAGGTGCAGGAGAGAAATAGGGATTTGTGTGTGAGGCTGTGTGTTTGGTTTAATCAGCTCACTGCAAAAATGTGTTGTAGATCTTTGGAGCTCTACTAAGAACAAAGCAGATTTTGGTAGTCTGAACTCTGCCCTTAAATATCATAACATTAATCTATGAGAAATAAGGTAAAGTAGGAGCAGGCATCCTTTTTGGAAGTAAGAGCTGCACTTATCTCAATGTGTATGTTTGATGAGATGTGGTAATACTTTCACAGACAGAGGTCACGAAGGAGCTACATCAAAGCCCAGGTCAGCAGAGACAACATTTTTACTTTGTTTTTTAGATGAATAAATTCTATCCCACAGTTTAACCAACCTTATTTAGTGTAATTTCCATTGGAATAAGGAATGAAATTTCATCTTTGATTTTTGATAATATGCTACCACGTATCAGTGATAAATATATATCATCACTTAAGAGAGCATATATACAGGCTGCATGAAGACAAACAAGTAAAATGTTAGGGCTTGAATTGAAGATTCAGAGATTTCAGCTTGTCCTTATTTTAAAATATTTTCTGTAGCTTTGTATTTTATCAGGAATTCTTAGTTCAGCTCATGTCCACTTTCACAGAGAATTGTAGAAAAAAAAACCCAGTCAGATAACTTAAAGAATCTCACCAGACTAAATACATTCCTTTGGGAACAGCAAGGATTCTGAAGAGGTTGGACTTGTGCTGTTTTTTCTAGAACACAGATGCCAAACTCGTGGTGTCACATTGCCGTCATGTGATATTTCGAGACATTTTCCCATTCACAGAGCTGGGGTGGGCGTGGCCTTGATGTGACGCATCCAGCCTGCGGGCTGCCAGTTTAACACCCCTGCTCTAACACAATTACTTGGGCCCCTCTTTGAACTGTTAAGATTGCATGAAGAGTCAGATGTGGAGTGCTTCAGTGAAGAGTTTATTAGTGACTACAGCTCATAACAGACCCGATTTGGCTGGGCTGTGGCTGCTACTTATAGCCAGCAGCCGCAGTTGCCAGCCAATCAGAGTGCAGGATTTTCCCGCACTTTTTAATCCAATCATTTCTGACATTTTACAAGAACAGTTCAAACTAAACCAATGACATTCAAACCTGCATACATAACACCCCTCCCCACTAGGTTCAGTCCATACTCAAACCCCAACCTATCTAATGTATTCTTTTAAATAGGTGGGGCTCTTACATGTACGTTGTGACCTTCGTGGTTCAGAAGTTTTAATGTTCTCACCCAGTGAGAGAGTAAAATGCAATAGGGGCTTTCCTCCCGCTGGGAAGCCTGTGGCTCAACCCCCCCCCACTCCAAAAGGGGATGCATCACAAGTCAGTTTAACAGGCAAATTCTCAGAGAACTGTATCAGTACAGCATCAGACGTGATTAGTCTTTTAATATTGTTAAATGCTGATTGTTCCTTCCTGCCCCAGACCCAAGCAGATTTTTTGTCCAGTAGTCTGTGTAATGGTTCTGCAATGGTTGCCTTCTGAGGTAGGAACATGTGATAAAAGTTAATAAGTTCAAGGAAGGCTTGCAAATCTGTTTTGCATTTTGGTCTAGGGGCTTCTTTGATTGCCTGAACTTTGGCTTCTGTGGGGTGGATGCCATGTTATCAATCATGTAGCCCAAGAACTCAACCTTGTCAGTTCTAAGAGTGCATTTTTCTTCCTTGACTTTTAATCCCACTTTCTTGAATCTGGTAAGGACTTCTCTGAGTCTCTCTTGTAATTGAGTGTCATTTTCAGCAGAGATTAACACATCATCAAAGTAAGGCACTACCCCTGGCAGTCCTTGGAGCATCCTTTCCATAAGGCTTTGGGAGATGCCTGGTGCCACGCTTACTCCAAACTGTAACCATTTACATTTGAAGGCACCTCTATGAGTCACAATGGTTTGGGCCTCTGCAGTGGCATCATCAACTGTTAGTTGTTGATATGCCTGGGCCAGATCCAATTTGGCAAAGACTGTACCCCTGCCAAGTGAATGTAATAAATGATGCACCACTGGAACTGGATATGCGCTGTTGAAGCGCATGGTTCAATGTCCCCTTATAGTCTCCACAGATTCTTACTGACCCATCAGTCTTGACTGGTATGACTATGGGTGTCTCCCACCTGGAGTGGTCAGTGGGCTCTAAAACTCCTTGAGCTATTAGTTTATCTAATTGTGCATCAATTTTTTCCTTTAAAGCAAATGGGACCCTTCTGGGCTTTAAATGAATTGGGGGCACCTTGGGATCTAGGTTGAAAGTGATAGGGATCCCCATATACTTGCCCAATCCTTCTCTGAAGACCTCTGGAAACTCAGACTTCAAGGCCTCCTCCCATTCAGTGTTGCTCATGTGATTGATGCCAGTCACCTCGATGCCTAATGGATTGAACCACTCAAGTCCCAGCAAGCTTAGGCGATCCTTGTCCATGATGGTCAGGGGCAAAAACATTTGGTTTGGCCTTTGAACTTCACGTTGAATTCTCTTGTTCCAACTACTGGAATCTTGTTCCCTTGGTAGTCTTTAAGAGTCAGTGCTTGCTTCTGGAAATGTTTCTTCTGAATGTTTGGGAGTAGCCTGTGAATAGTCTCCCATGACACCATAGATAAATAGGAGCCTGAGTCCACTTCCATTTGGCAAGGCCTTCCTTCAATGAGTACCTTCACATGTACTTTTCTGCTTCTTAAGGGTGAAGAATGACCAATGGTGACTGTTTGATGAGTTTCATTCTTCCCATTTGCTTCTGTGTTGCACCCCATTTTCTCACTGAAGTTGTTAGGCTTGAATTTTTTGTCAGGAAACTTTCTTCTGTGGGGTGGAGTTCTGGATGATTTGCAGACTCTTGCTAGGTGACCCCCCTTTTTTTAATTACATTTATATGCCGCCCTTCTCCGGAGACTCAGGGCGGCTTACAATTTTTGGGATACAACCCAGTGTGCTCAGCAATAGCCTTCATTCCATTGTATATGCCTGCTTATTACTAAGCAGCATTTTTACAAGGTCAGCTAATTGCCCCCAACAATCTTGGGTCCTCAATTTACCTACCCCGAGAGGATGGAAGGCTGAGTCAACCTTGAGCCTGGTGGGATTCAAGCCTACAGCAGTTGTAGGCAGCTGGAACTTAAGTGCAGGCAATTAACAGCCTGAGCCACCAAGGCCCTTTTTTCACAACGGAGGCAGATGGTATCAAGAAACTTGCATTCAGTGCGGGGTGGCTTCCCCACAACCTCTGCAGTAAAAATCTTGCCTCTTTCTTCCCAGGTCTTTCTTTTTCCTCTCCATTCTGAGTCTATAAATTCCTTCTTCCACCTCACTACAGTCTGACTCAGAATCTATTTGCTCGCAATGAGTTGTTGTGGACTTTTCCACATCAGGATGGCTTGAGGCCTTGTTAATTTTCTTCATGGCTGCTGCTGAGGACTTGGTGGCTTCTGCTGAGGAGGCCTCTTCTATGGCTTCCTTCAATGTGATCTTACGTTTTAATAATAATTTGCTCTGAAGCACCTTGTCTTTGAGGCCTAGAACAAATCGATCGCGCATGGCCTCTTCCAGGTTGTTAAACTCACATGCACCCCCAATGTCTCTTAAACTTGCCATGAAGTCGTTAACGTTTTCGCTTTCCCCTTGATCCCGATGGTAAAACTTGTGTCTCTTAATGAGGCACGATACTTGTGGGGCGTAATGGGCTCTTCAAAGCTTTTCTAAATCAGGCCATTCCATTACCGTCACATCTGCAGCTCCTGCCAATGCCTTTGCCATCTTGAAAACTGCCGGACCGCAGTGCGTGAGAAAGACCACCCTCTTCCGCTTCTCAGAAATGTCGGCGAGATCATTTCCCTCCAAATACATTTGGAAACGATCTGCGTACGAGTCCCAGTCTTCTGCCATCAGATCGAACGGGGCTGTGGGGGTGTTCAGCGCAGTCATCTCTCTCAGCTTGTTTTCCGTGTCATCTTCTCTTCAGGGAGAATCCCACCTTCATCGCCAGTGTTAAGTTTGCATGAAGAGTCAGACGCGGAGTGCTTCAGTGAAGAGTTTATTAGTGACTACAGCTCATAACAGACCCGATTTGGCTGGGCTGCGGCTGCTACTTATAGCCAGCAGCCGCAGTTGCCAGCCAATCAGAGTGCAGGATTTTCCCGCACTTTTTAAACCAATCATTTCTGACATTTTACAAGAACAGTTCAAACTAAACCAATGACATTCAAACCTGCATACATAACATGAACCTTCCTCCAGTCCACCACACCAGTTTATGATGACAAAGTTCAGTGGGACCCATTTGTTGAGATGAATATTGATATCCCTAATTTATATTTATGTATCATTTTCTTTGCATGAATGCTGTTAACTTCCTTTGATTTAAACATTTTTAAAGGGGATGGAAAAACTGCCTTCCAGAAGAATTATAAAAACACACCTCAGCCCTCAAAAGTTGCCCAAGTCTATTTTTGAACAAAAGGCAAAAGTAAGTACCTTAATTTTCTCAATTTCAATTTTATATATCATTAGTACATATATCATCTATCAATGAGATGTTGTCAAGTAAACTTATACAGTAAAATAGGACAATATGCCCAGGATCATATCAAATTTTCATGACCTGAGCAGGCCTGGATTTTACCTATGACAAACTGTATTTTATTCAGAATAAAAATTGAAAGCTTTCTTTTTCTGGTTTTCAAGCAAGCAAGATAGGTGCATCATTGGAAAGTTGGAGACTTGTTGCCACTGGATCAGTGGTGGGATTCAAAAATTTTTACTACCGGCTCTGTGGGTGTGGCTTGGTGAGCATGGCATGGCTTGGTGGGCGTGGTAGGGGAAGGATACTGTAAAATCTCTACTCCCTCCCCACTCTGGGGGAAGGTTACTGCAAAATCCCATTCCCTCCCCACCATACTAATTTGCTTTCCAGCTCCGTTCTCCTGTGCAGGGCAACAAAAGAAGACCCAGCTGAACAGCTGAGACTCAGGAGGCAGAGAATAGATGGGAACAGGGCCAGTCAGAGGTGGTTCTCCAACTACTCAAAATTTCCATTACCGGTTCTCCAGAACTGGTCAGAACCTGCTGAATACCACCTCTGCACTGGATGCCATTATTTAGTGTTATGTTAGTATCAGGCAAGTTCATCATGTCAGTGATCACCACCCAGAATTGTTTCAAGATGAGATGACCTGCAAATAAATTTAAGCAATAAAAGAAATAAAATCTTCACTTAAATATTCGAACTGAGCTATTGTTAAAAATTCCAAGTCAAAGTTTCTGAGTTTTGCTGCTTACAATAGTTTATTTAGAATCTTGGGAAATGGTCTTGGAAAAATTGTTTAAAAATTACTGTTTTCCTAATCTGGTGATTTTACCTTTAATCCCCATTCAATTCGTTTTCTTGTTAATGAATTATTAACAAGACTCTTATTAACTATTATTTTCTATTCCACCCATCTCCCCTACAAAGTGACTCTGGGTAGCTACATTTAAACTTTCATACTGTAATTTTTTTAAAATGGAATGTTTTCAGGTTTCTGCCTCTGGTCTTCTAGATTTTATATTTACATGTCCATATATGATTTTGCCTTAAAGATACTGGTTCTGTTACGGAATCCAAAGGACACAGCTATATCTTTCTTCCATTTTTCCAAAGGCATGAAATTGCTTTCTGACCAGGAAACCTGGGATGAATACTTTGAAGCTTTTATCACTGGAAAGGGTATGCTTGGTTCTCTTTCTTCACTGGAAACAAAATAAATTATGATTCACATAATGGGGAAATGGCCTGGAGAGAGCCCTTGGCCTTATACTTTTGATCTCCTGTACCCTCCATCTGTCTATGGAGGAGAAGCAAGATCTCTTCCAACAAAGGGCTCTTTTGTTCTGTTTGTCTTTCGTTACTGAAATTTATTTGATGATGTTTGTTTTAAATCGTGGGGTTTTAATTCGGATTTGACTTATCTAGTTTAATATGGTTTTAGGTAAATAACTTATTATGTGATTTTAGCTGTTAGCCGCCCCGAGTCCTTTTGGAGAGAGGGCGGCATACAAGTCAAACAAACAAACAAACAAACAAACAAATAAATAAATATTTCCATTGCTTCAGGATAAAGCAATAGTTCCATGTTTCATTTCATACTCCAGAGTTCCTATACCAGACTTAAACCTGGATTAACTGCACATTAGCCTAATATTTGTTATGCCATGCTATGAACTCTTCCGTCTGGCTGTGGTTGACTACATTTGAAATGACATATTGTCATACTCCATAAACAAAAATTGGAATTATGCACTCTGAATGAATGGAAAACCATTCACTTTTGGTAAACAGTTGAGGCAATCTAATGAACAGTCATTATTAATAGACAGGGGCTTCAGTGACTAAGAAGCTGTCAGAAATGTCAAGAGAATGGATGCAACTATACAGTAAAATCCTGTATCTTTTAGAAATGTGTTGTACGTGTAAAAAAGAAAAAGCAAGGTTTTGACTGAGTGGTCATAAGTTTATGATTCTTCCTATAGATGCCCCCTGTTAGTCAAGCAACCCAACAACAACAATAACAATAACAATAATAATAATAATAATAATACCACCTATATTTGAAAAGTCATGGGAACAAAGTGGAAAAAGTCGAAAATTAGATGGTGAAGATCTTGTAGGACTTCTGAATATAGACGGATGGCCATTTGGAACACAACACACCAGATATCATGTTTGTTGAGGGCCAAAGCGTACAATTTATTGATATCGCTGTGCCAGGTGCCAGAGTTGAAGAAAAAGAACTGGGAAAAATCACAAAATATTGCGACCTGGCCATCAAAACTACACGGTTATGGATGAAACATGTAACAGTGATACCCATTGTCATTGGGGCACTTGGTACCATGTCCAATAATTTTACAAAACACACCAAGAAATTGCAGCTTCCTGCAATAAAACCAGTGGAACTGCAAAAATACTGTGCTACTTGGAACAATGTACACTTTAAGAAGATACTTGGTTGATACCTAGGACGCTGGCAGCAATCCATATCAACCATTAGCACCAGTCACTGGTATTTGTGATACATTTTTAAATGTTCAGTTGACTGAGTTTCATGTTTAATGAATAAAAGAGATAGCGAACAATAATGGTGACCAATAGTTTACATCACATAGGGTATTCAACATTTGTTAATAATCAGAACACAATCTTTAAATAGAAATAGATATATTGGAATCAATATAAAACATTAATGGGAAGAGTATAGACCACCCTGTCCTTGAATAGCTGGGTGGATATTAACATTCAAACCACTATAAGTCCATGTATTTGTCATATGCTAAATAAATAATAAATTGAAAGAATGAATAGGTGTTGGCTAATTACATTTCTCTAATATTATTTAAAGCAGAATTTCCACATGTCTGATGTTAAAGCAGCAATTCTGAATTTCTCCTGGAAAAAATATTCAGAGAAGGGTTTTGTTCCATTACTCCAAACTTTGTCTTATTAAGCTTCACACCATTGTTTGTTTGTTTACTTTGTAGGTTTGTGGGAGTAAACAGCAATATGTAATATATATATATATATTCTCATCATTCACTCTGTTATGGATAAGTAATCAATATGTTCTGCTTAATTCCTCTCAGTGGTCTATGGATCTTATTTTGATTATATTATTGAATGGAACAAGTATCTTGATGATAGCAATATATTTTTTATTACCTATGAAGAGATAAAAGAGGTAAGTGAGGGCTCCTTGGTGCTCTCTGAGCTTGCTTGTTTTCTTGCAGACGTTTCATTACCCAAACTAGGTAACATTATCAGTGCTAGTAAGGAATGCTGTTTGTTGTCAGTTTATATTCTGGTGGCTTGCCTGTCAGTGTTGGTGGAGTGGTTTTAGAGATTCTTTGATTAGGCTGTTTGTTGTTGACTTCTTTGGCTGTTTCTTGATTGGGGCATTGCTTATTTGATTGTTGGTAAAAGAGGTAAGTTTTTAATAATAAAGATTTAGATTTAATTTAAGAATAAAATTATTTTGGCCAACTACTATATGGTAATTTATTTATTATTATTTATTTATTTAGACTTGTATGCTGCCCTTCTCCTGAAGGACTCAGGGCGGCAAACATACAAAAGAACATATACAATAAAAAATAATTGAATAAAAACAAGTCCAAATTACAAAAAACAGCCAAAAACAATAAAATTACAGAATAAACAAACTCTTAAAACTACCCGCCCCCATGGTCAATCCAGGCCGGCCTGCTGAAACAGCCAGGTCTTCAGGTCTCGACGAAAGGAGCGGAGATCAGGGGCCAAACGAAGATCCGCAGGGAGCTGATTCCATAGGGCGGGTGCTCCCACAGAAAAGGCCCTAGCCCTGGGAACCGCCAGCCGACAATGCCTGACCGACGGTATTCCCAGGAGGCCCCTCCTATGGGAGCGCACGGGCGATTGGACTGTGATGCGGGCAGGAGGCGTTCCCGCAAATACCCCGGACCCAAGCCATTTAGGGCTTTATAAATTGTTACTAACACCTTGAAGGAAACCCAGAAGGCAACCGGCAACCAATGCAGGTCGCGAGGAGGGTGTAACATGGGAGTATCGATACCCCATCACAGCCCGCTGCCGCATTCTGCACCAGCTGCAACCTCTGAGTAATCCGCAAGGGTAGCCCCATGTAGAACAACTGATTAGGAAATAAAAATAGGAAATATAACTCAGGGTTTCTGCTTTGTTGCTTTTTTCTAAGCAATTGGTAAATATATCAGAAACAATTCTTTTTAAAATCAACCTGTGGATCAGTTGATCTAGTCCTGCTAATACTTCAGTGAAATCAATCAACCTTTATTGTCAGAGTACAACATATGTACAATGAGATTGGCTGAAAGAATGAAAGAATGAAGACTCTGCTTTGTTTCACTTGTTTATTTTTTCTAATTCACATAAGTCCAACCTGCAATTATAGAAATTTTCATGCGGTACCCAGATCTAGACTTGGAGTAGAGATATTTGAAATGTTTCCAGGGAAGCCTTATTAACTTATGTTATATGTATTTTTGGGTGATTCAGAATCCAGCCTCATCACTGAAAAAAATAGCCAAATTCTTTGATCTTTCTGTGACCGAAGAAAAGATTGAGAGCATTGTAAAGGAAACACGTTTTGAAAGCATGAAAGATAATGCAGGAACCTTTGGAAAAGTGGGACAAGTACTTTTCCGCAAAGGTAACATGTAATATTTTAATACTTTTGCCAACAAAGCTTAGCAATCTTCTGTCACCTAGTGGCTTCATGGTATGCAAGGTTTCAGCTGAAATAGCTAGGCGAATCTTTTTGGAGGGATAAAGCAGGGGGGAGAGATTTATTTCAAATCTGAGAAATAGAACATTTCCTAAGCATGCATAAAATATCTTTGTTAAAATTAACATTTCATGAATTGTATGAAGTGGACATCACTTCCTGAAAATGGAAGTCCTATGGAAGTTTTTATTGTGTGATAAAACCCTCTGTTGCTTTTAGAGGAGCTTTGAAGAATAGTTATTCTTTGGGTTAACTGAAAGACTTTCTCTCTCCTTATCCTCCACCAACTACTCTAATTGGCCTTTTTTTTAGGCATAGTAGGTGATTGGACATCTGTCTTCTCAGAAAGCCAGAATGAAAAAATGGACAAAAAATTTGAGGAGACTGTAGCAAAAACTAAGCTTGGAATGAAGTTGAAATATGAGGTGTACTGCAAAAACTGAAAAGATCATCAGTGCTACCAACATCTCGTGTTCTGATTCTCTGCGTGAGGATAAACATACTTAAGTTGTTCAAGAAGAATTGGTAATGCCTTCCTCAGTCTCCAGATGTGCCAGGTGTCATTTCCGATAATCCCAACACAGTTATTGGTTGTGTTATATGATGAGTCAAAGCTAATAGCAGCTAAAGTCCAACAATCTGGGTGGGGGGGTCGCTTTCAGAACACCATTAACTCTTTTCTTCTCTTTTGAATATTGACATTAAGTGGAAGAACTCTTCCAGAATTAATAAAAACCTAGACTTATCTATAAGATGGAGTTTACTCTCTTATTCTGTACAACATTTGTTGATAATTGTTAAAAGATTAAAATGACTAAGAGGCTTCTTTTATCCCCAAAATAGCATTCCTTCTAAATGTTAGTTTGCTTTAATACAGTAATTCACCCCAAATCTCAAAATCAAAGAGAGATAATTTATTGGTTCTAACTCAGGGATTCTGAACTTGGGGGCTGTGGCCCACTACCATTCGCACATGCACATGTGCGCATAAAGGTGCATGCTGCCTCTGGGCCACCAGCCCAGAAAGGTTGGGGAACTCTATTCTAACTTATACTTAAGGTGACCAACTTTTTTACAATGAAAAGGAAAAATAAATTGAAGAAAAAAAACAAAGCCACTTGTGCGAGGCGCACTCTTGCATGTGGTGCACTCTTGTGCGTGGCACACTCTTGCACGCAGCACACTCTTGTGCACAGTGCACTCTTGCGTGTGGCACACTCTCTCAAAACAATTCTCCTGTGTGGAGCGCATGCGTCTCATAATCGCATCTTGCCTCACTGTACCAAGCCTTGACGAATCGTCATGTCAAATACAAATATGTCACATCACACACATCGGATCGGATCGGCATCCATCAAATACGGAGATTTACAGATTAGTCTTCAAATATCAAAAAGGAGGACATGTAGGAGGACACTTTTCAAGGGAGGACAGAACTTACAAAAGGAGGATTGTCCTCCCTAAAGGAGGACGGTTGGTCACCTTGTTATACCAAATGTCCTCTTTTGCATGACCACTAGCACAAACAAGCTGTACAGTCAAGGCTTTCCACAGAGGAGGCAAAGGTGAAAACAGTGTTGTCCTGTCCTGATGAAGAAATTTACTCTTATTCTGTACAAAATTTGTTGAGCAATTGTTGAAAGACTAAAAAGACTAAGAGGCTTTTATTATCCCCATAATAAAATTCCTTATACATTTTAGTTTGCTTTAATACAGTAGTTCATCCCAAAATTCAAAATCCCATTAGAGTTAGCTTCTTGGTTCAAAACTTATATCAAATGTCCTTTCTGTAATGATCACTAATCAGAGGTGGTATTCAGCAGGTTCTGACCAGCAGGTTTTGACCACTACCAGAGAACCGGTACTGGAAATTTTGAGTAGTTCGAAGAACCGGCAAATACACCTCTGACTGGAGATTTTACAGTATCCTTCCTCTGCCATGCTCACCAAGCCATGCCCACAGAACCAATAGTCAAAAAATTTGAATCCCACCGCTGTCACTAACACAAAGAAACTGTATGGTTAGGACTCTCTGAAGAGGAAGCAAAGAGTATTGCACTGTCATGACAAAAATCCCATCTTTTATATTTGTGATAGCATTAGCCATGCATATGAAAGAGATCCAACTTGTGATGCATATTACAATGCTGCTTCCTTCATTTGGACAAAACTCTACACTTGCCCTGGCAAACTACAGACACCTTGTGTATAATGGCCCTGTAGGTGTTTATTTAAAAGGAAATAACATTATGTGTTATTTGATTATTGTTATGTGAAAGCCAGCTAAAATACCAATGTCCACCAGCAAACTTTCTCCACTTAACTAGTGATTTAGTCAGCCGATTCCTTTGAGATCCCATAGGGCTAACTTTCTGTTAAGTTTGCATGAAGAGACAGATGCGGAGTGCTTCAAGCTCTTTGTTTATTAGTGACTACAGCTCAGAACGAACCCACTTTGGCTGGGCTGCGGCTGCTACTTATAGCCAGCAGCCGCAGTTGCCAGCCAATCAGAGTGCAGGGTTTTCCCGCACTTTTTAAACCAATCATTTCTTACATTTTACAAGAACAGTTCAAACTAAACCAATGACTTTAAACCTGCATACATAACACTTTCAGATAGAAGTGTGTAGGAATGCAGGCTTATAGTACAATCACATCCACAGACCAATACCACATAAAGTCCTTCTTCCCCTCTGTTCTCCAGTGATGGGACCACACCTGGAGTATTGGACATAGTTCTGATGTGACACTTCCAGAAGATTAATTGATAGGTTAGAAAAGTCTCAAACGATAGAGGGACTTGAGGACATCCCTTATGAAGGCAGGCTGAAGAATCCTTGAATATTTAGTTGGGACAAAAGAAACTGAGAAGGCATATATGGTTTTCAGACTTTTGTTAAAATCCCATTGTTGGCTTATGTATATTATTATTTTTGAGCTGTGTAAATGCTTCTTTAACATTCATTTTGCTCAGTGCATTTCTGCATAGAGTGATAAGCAAAGCAGCCAGCAGATGTCACCCTTTTATAGTATATAGTATGTGTAATTTCAGGAAGAATGAAAGCTGAGTAGGATACTATTGGGATTTCAGAGATCAAGAAGTAGCAATTAGGAGGAAGAGGTAATTGGGTGAAGTCTTTAAGCCTGTATTAGTTGACTCAGATGAGGTGAAGAAGGTCCAATTTAAGGAAATGTATTGTTAATACAGGCTAATTTGCTAATGATTACTCATTAGCCCTCAGTGACAGTAAAATTTGTGTATTTAAATTTACTTCTGCAATTATTATTATAGGTATCCCTTCATAGGACTGATAGAGGTAAAAGAACTCATTAAACATCTGAAAACCAGCTTTATTATTTCTATTTGCTATTTTCAATTTATGTTCAGGGGCCATCTGTGAATTAAATGATAGAAGAAACAAATCATATCAGTTCCTCCAGAGATATTGGAGGTCTAACTTCACCCACTGTGAAAACCCCTATGGGATTTGTCATCTCAAAGAAATTGGCTAAATCACTAGTTTAATGGAGATAGTTTGCTAGTGGACATTAGTACTTTACCTGGCTTTCACATAAGAACTTTAGCAATTTAGAAAAGGTGTAGAAAAATGTCCAGGCTTATGAGTACCCAGGCTACATGCAATTTATATACAACTCAGTTTTGCCACATGCTGGCCAAAGGATACATCAAACTCAGTTTATTCGAAGCATGTTCATACTATTATTATTATTATTATTATTATTATTTTATTGTATGCTGCCCTTCTCCCGAAGGACTCAGGGCAGCGAACATATAAAAAAGAACGTATATACAATAAAAAGATATTAAATAAAGACAAGTCTAAATTACAAGAAACATTAAAAACAATTAAAATTACAATAATGAACAATGCTATTAAAACAACCCCCCCATGGTCAATCCAGGCCGGCCTGCTGAAATAGCCAAGTCTTCAGGTCTCGACGAAAGGAGCGGAGATCAGGGGCCAAACAAAGATCCTCAGGAGCTGATTCCATAGGGCGGTGCTCCCACAGAAAAGGCCCTAGCCCTGGGAACCGCCAGCCGAACAATGCCTGACAGACGGTATTCCCAGGAGGCCCCTCCTGTGGGAGTGCACGGGGCGATTGGAATGTGATGCAGGCAGGAGGCGTTCCCACAAGTACCCTGAACCCAAGCCATTTAGGGCTTTATAAGTTATTACTAACACCTTGAAGGAAACCCGGAATACTACATTATTCATGCTGGTATCTCTACTGTAGAAACTATCTTGCAAGCCAAACTACTGGTGCCCTTATGCCACTAACTATAACTTATGCAATGTATACCTATATATATGAATATATACTGAATATATATTCAGATGGTTTGAAAATAGTCTATACACATTGGCAGGTAGAAGTGTATTGAAGTTATTTGCATTCTTTAAGGGAGCTGAAATAGAGAAAATCCCGAGCCATCACCACTTTTCTTCTCGTGGTGTTGTGTGCTTGTGCATTTTTGTGTGTTTTAACAGACCTCCCACAGAAAGATTCTTTGTTTCAAAGCATGCCACCCACATTAGGGATTTTTGGCAAATGCTGTGAATATCTGAATATAATCAGGCAGCTGCTTTTAATTTTGGCATTCCCTACCACAAAGTCTCCAACACCATCTTTAGTCCTAAAACAGATTTCAGTCAAGCAGCATTAAGGAGCCAGGAGTTTGGCTGTACCACCTAAGCATGTCCTTGTACGGATATACATAAAAAGTCATATGGGTAGAATGAGCATCATTGGAAATTGTACCATTGGGGATTCCTACAGATCATCCTGCTTCCTGTGCTCTGCCCTATTGTCCTTCTCTTTCTAAAGCAGAGGTCTTCAAACTTGGCAACTTTAAACCTGGTGGACTTCATCTCCCAGAATCCCCAATTCTAGGAGTTGAAGTCCACCAGGCTTAAAGTTGCCATGGTTGGAGACTTCTGTTCTAAAGGACCAGACCAAGTGGTATTAAAGAGGGCAAAGATGAAATCATTGCTGTGGGTCTAACTTAGCACTGGGAGATGTTCATCTGAATTTTTAACTTAGAAAAAGAATGTTTTTATTAGGATTTTTCCCCCTAAAAATTTCTCTTGCACTTATGATTTTAAAAGGATATTTTTTCCTGCAAAGGAGTAGAAAATTTTGGTGAAATAATCAAAAGTATGAGATTTTTCACTTTCATATATGCACAGACATCAGTAATTATGTAATCGTTACCATGGAATAGTTACCCTACAGTCATCTCACACTAAGAGGGTGAATAATCTTCCTGGTCTGCTATATCTCATTTCAGCCCCAACACAGAACAGTTGGATAGGGCTCTCCCCATAAACCTTTGGGAAACCAGAAAGGATGAAGTCAGGGGAAATGATCGAGAAAGAGCAGCTTGTTCTGTCATTCTACCACTAATGTCAAAAGCACCACCTAAACAAAATCCAAAAGAAATTCTAAACCACTCTGAAGATGAGATAGAAAATTAAAATTTTCCTCCCTGGGGAAGAAATCTTTGGGAAAATGGAAGACAGATTGTAATATGGTTTTCGACTTTAGAAATCAAACATTGGGTGGAGACACTTTCTAAGCAAAGGCATACAATATGATGAATAGATTCATATGTCTGAGAAGGGCTACAGTTATTGCTGTATTAAGAAACATTTATGAGCTCATATCGGATTTTCTGCAACCTTGCTGTCATCCCTTTGAAGAGGAATGACCAGTTTTTTTGGCAAGGTCCTTATTTGTGCTTTATTGCACAAAGAAGCAGTCTTTTGCTAAGATATTAACTTTCCCTCAAGAAATGCTGTTCTCTGCAATTTTCCTCAAGGACAAAAACCAGTAACCGGGGAAATACATTTAGACTTGAACAGATAGCCAAAGCTGAGTGATGGCTACATTCCAAACCTAGGGGATAAATCACATATTTCTAGATGTGTGGTATTTTACCCCCTTTAACCATACACACAGAAAATCTCTTTCCATATTTATACTGAAATACTCTGTCAAAGAAACAAATTGAGTGAAGAGAAATTCCACTGCTCATAACTCCACTGATATATTGTATTTACCTGCTACAGATGATCTGAGCTCTGCCTGTTCTGCATCTTTTTTAAATTTAAAAAACAACATTTTGTACTGAAATAACCTTATTATATAGCAACTGAATTTTAGGGCTGCAGTGCAAAACTAATGCAACTGGGATGTTATTTCAGACACCTTTTAAAAAAATGTCTTTTTGTTTATAGATTATCATTAAAATTATTAAATGAATAGTTCAATAAATATTGGGAACAAAAGGCAGAGAAAACTTTCAGGTGGGGTTGGGAGATATTTTCTCCTCTAGATTCTCTAGCCAGCATACAAACATTAATTTCCCTAAAAGAAATTTATAATTTTGTACATTGTTTGGAGTAGAATATGAAGGTTAAGTTCCATTCCTATTCTACCCTTTTCTCCACAAAGAAATGATGCAAAGGTTGTTTCTGTGTTTGAAAGAAGGTAAGAATATTTTTTTCACATTATGCAGTATGGACTATAAGAGTAGGTTGGATTTACTCTGCCAACTGTAATGGTTTGAATGGAATTTAAATCATGACTTACCAATATAAGATAAGTTTGAGTATCACTGTCTTGATCTACTATGTATTTTCCACAAAGTGCTTACAAATTAGAAATACAAAATGGGCCAATTCAAATATACATTTTGGTCTAATAATGCATGATATATTAGGCAACTAAAACCTATCTTTCTGCCTATTTGCCACTTCTATTGTGTTTAATTGTTTTAAAGAGTTCCTTTTATATCCAAATGAGAAAATGTGGTTTAATTTCAATGTATATAAAAAGTTACAAAACCAGAAAAACAGGTAGTTAATTGAACAATGATCACAATTGAACCCAACATTTCCATTGCTAAGCAAGACAAGTTAAGTGAGCTTTGCCCCATTTTACAGCCTGCCACAGTTGTTAAGTGAACCACTGCACTACTTGTAGTAACATAGTTAGTAACATAGTGGTGAATGTGGCTTCCCCATTGACTTTGCTGGTCAGAAGTTTGCAAAATGACCCTGGGACACTGCAACTGTCATAAATACAGGCCAATTGCCAAGAGTCTGAATTTTGATCACATCAAGGTAGCATTTGTTTAATCTTGGCTAACTCTGAAAATCTAAACAGAATTCAGTTGGTCCCAAAGACATTCTGTTTTTTTCCCAAAAGGCAACTGGACTTCTTTGGTGTTGTTTTTTTAGTTGTTAAACTTCTCATCCAAGACACTTTTTCAATAGGACTAAAAAAATATAGGATTCAATAGGATTCTGCTTAAATGGGAGACTGCTAGGAAATCCCAAGATTGGAAAGAAAGCAATGGAAAATAATATCCATACTATTGTTCCAAAAAGAAAACCCCTATCCATTTGTCCCTGAACTGACTTGGACTTGAGTTTTTACTTTTGACAGCATCAGCCAGTAGCTATAGATCACCGTATATAGATAGTCGAAGCTGTAAGCCACTATAAATCACTAGCGGGGAAACAATCTACTGTGGAACTGCGTAACGTGGAGCTATATGGATTTGAACTTGGTTTCTGCGCACACTGCACATCGCGCACCTGTTTAAAGCTAACGCTCCGACTAGAGCTTCCTTCACCTGTCGCTAGAGGGCGAGGGCTCCGTTCCTCAAGCGGTCGGTCGGTCGGTCGCAAAGTTTTCTGTCGGCCCAGGTGCGTGCCCCACAGCAGGTCTTTTGGATTAATGTGAAATCAAACGCGGGCCCGGTTTGCAGTTCTCTCCCCGTTTCCCTCCCTTCCGTGGGTGGGTCGTTCTCTTTGTAGCGGCGTCTTGAAAGAGGTCTCCCCCTCTCCTAGCTCCACTGAAGCCAGATGGTACCTCCCAAGGTGAATAAATAAGGCTTTCTTCAGGAGCAGGATAAGAAGCTCTTGTGCTTTGCGGGAAGGGGAGTTAAAAATAGGGCGACCACACCTGAGGGAAAAATTGCGGACGAGCACGAGATGGCTGTGAAGAAGCCTTAAGGAAGGCTTTCATCAGTGTTACCCTGTGATGGTCGTCAGGGTGTTAGCGTCCCAGATACAGGGTAGAAACGGGTGGGAAACTCTGACAAGTTTACCTGAAGACCTGTGGACTTCAACTCCCAGAATTCCTGAGTCAGCCACGCTGGCTCAGGAATTCTGGGAGTTGAAGTCCACAAGTTGTAAACTTGTCAAGAGTTGCCCAACCCTGGTGTAGAAGTTCTAGTTAAATATACCTCTTTATCCCAGATAGCAAATGAAAATAGCATTGAGAAGGTAGAAAGGATATTTTCCTTGAGTCAATGTGTTCATAGTACTAATTCTCAGGCTTTGTTTTGTGTACATGGGAAAGAACATAAGTAGACCACAGAGTGAAAGAGGAGAGAAATAACTACAGTAGTCCAGATATAAATTGCACAGTGGTATCAGAATTAATGGAACAGCAGAGTTGGAAGGGACCTTGCAGGTCTTCTAATCCAACCACCTGTTTAAGCAGGAGACCCTATACCATTTCAGACAAATGGCTGTCCAATCCTTTCTTAAAGCGCATCCACAACTTCTGAAGGCAAGCCTTCCACTGATTGTTCTGTTAGGGAAATTTTTCCTTATTCCTAGGTTGAAATTAGTTGATTGGTTTCCATCCATTGCTTCTTATTCTGCCTTCAGGTGCTTTGAAGAACAGGTTAATCCCCTCTTCTTTGTGGCAGCCCCTGAAATATTGGAATATTATTAGCTTTCAAGGACTTGTTTTATTAGGAATGTGCAGATTATAATTTAACGAAGAACGTATTTTAGACATTCAACATTGCACAGTGCAGAAATAGATCTGGGATTGCTAAATATAGCTAGTCTTACATTTAGTAATTTTGTTGATTAGATAGTATTATGTGTGACTTCGTAAAAATGTATGAATTTTGGAAAAGTAAACTCATTGTACATTTATTGGAACAATCACTAGATGTCACTATTGGGCAACACAAATATATCCGTTCCCTGTGTCAAGCATTATTTGGGATGATTTAATTCTGCTGTGATCAGGAAAATGAAATGTTTTCCTCTGGGAACATTTATGTAGCTCAGGAATCCTTGCATTCAGCCATGAAGAATGAATAGGTTCACTCTTGTCTAATTTCTCTTACTTAGCTGGAAAGCAGTTTTGTGTTAAACATAAACATATTTAGCATATTTAGACAAGCTAACAGAGAAGCAAAGTCGCTCACAAAAATGGGTCTAATGTGCATTCATGTATTACTGTTATTCTAAAAAGCCACTCTGAGTCCCTTCCATAGGTCAGCTCATAAGTTTCCAAGTGTATAAATGATGCCTTTATAGAAAGAGGTTGCAGGCAAGACAGATTAAATCTACCAGTCCCATGGATTCTGGGCCAATTATTACAACTATTATTGGGACCATTTTAAATTCATGTTTGGGAGCAGTCCAGACTGACTGTAGAATTACGGAATGGTGTCTGAGTGCTTCACTAAGGCCCAGATATTGATTTAATTCACTTTGAAAAAGCAGTTTGAGGTGGGTTTCTAAACTGATATAATAACTCAAGAGCTAACCCTAACCTTTTCAATTTCTCTGAAGTTTATTTCTGCTAAGGAAAAAAAGGGCTTATTTTTCTGTGCTACTTTTTGAGTTCTTGAGTTTTTCTTTCCAATTTCTTTTGGTGATATAGTTACACTTCATTGCTGGATGTGCTGAAGGGTGATTTTGTTGCTGCTTGTTTTTGTATTATACATCCTTTCATTATTTTGAAGCCTTCTTGTTTGCTTACACTTCCCAGTCGGAAGAAACCTAATTGAAGAATAGGAGTCTACAGTCCTCTGGGTAACTACTCATTCAAAGATAAGACATTCACACCTCTTCCCCAGCCTCTTCATGAATCAAAAGAAGCAGAAACTCCAGACACCATCTATAAGAATTTTCCTTTGAAAGAAATGTCAAAAGCTAAGCTTTTTTTTCATCATATTGAATGAGAAAAATACCAGACAGTTTTTCTGCACACTACCAGAAGTAGTGTGGTTCCTTGGTTAAGTTTTCTGTTCCTACAGATACCTTTAAGAAATCCACAAGCATGGTTCTTGTGCTTATATTCTCTAGCAACTGGTATCTTCTTTGTAAATAACTAGTAGCCATTGACAGCTTATCCTCTGTGTCAAGAAAAAGAAAGGGTGGCCCTCCAGATATTGTTGAACTGTACAATTCCTAGCATTTTTCAGCATTGATCGTGCTGGCTGGGGCTGCTTGGAGTTGTAGTTCAGAATCTGGAGGATCATGTATTCCATTATGTAGCATAGACTTGTGGTGGGAACAAGATAATTTATTTGCATTTTGTGCTGTCTATTTAAATATTTGTGTGCAACACTTCCTCAAGGAATTTGGCAATATATTTAATTGAAAATATACAAAGCATATAATATCAGAAAATAATGAGGCCAATTCTGGATTTGCTTGGTAACTGCACTTACTGTTTAAGCTGCTCCAGTTCTGTGGTCATGTTACAGTTTGTGTAATTCTTGTCCAAGTTGAGAACTTTGACAAAAGGTTGCAAGGGATCCAAACTGGACAGCAGACCTGTCATTTGGCTGTGTCCTTGCTACTGTGTCTTCTCATTGTTCTGTTCCAGGAAAGCAATTGATAATTCCTTTCCTTCCCATGAATAGATCTTCCTGGACATTTATACATTTATAAATTATTGTCAAGGCTTGAAAAAAACCTTTTGTCAGGGAGTAAAAAAATCTTCTAAAACATCCCTGCTAATTAGAGGTGATAGACTGTGCTTTTCTTTGCTGTCAACGCTGATAAAAATTAGACCCGGAAAGTAATCTAAGAAACATTTTTTATTAGTTACAAAATAAGAAAACCTAACGAGCTACATATTGGCAGCCTCCTTAATCTCACACCAAGGCATATAGAAAAAGAACAAAGGAAAAGTACAACGGAAGTTACAGGAAGTGAAGTATAAACTTTTTACACATGCGCAGTAAATCAAAACATCAAAAGACTTCCTTATCTCATTTCTTTCTTATCTCATTACTATGGAGACAAGATAACACAGTGCTGGCAAGCAGACACCTGCTTGTTATAATATGAGCTTAGGAGCTTGATAGACAAACCAAAAAAACGCAGTGACAATTATGTATGTCATCATTATCATCATCACAACCTTCATGACCATGACCATCATTATCCCAAATAAATTCACTGGATGATGGGTGAAGAGGGGGCCTCTTCACTTTATTTATGTATAGTAATATGTCACAGTGGTTCAGTACTGGTTAGAAGACAGGTGCTCTTCTACTTCCCAGTCCTATCTGAGAGAGAGTGAGTGGCCCGAAGTCACCTAACCAGTTTCTGTGGCTAAATTATCCTGCCCCCAAGTTGAGCACCTTAATCACAACAGTACACTACTGTGTGTGTGTGTGTGAGTGTGTGTGAGAGAGAGAGAGAGAGATCTATTTGGAAGTTGGTGTCTCATATGACTGGAAAAACTAAACTGGAAAAGGTATACTGCTCAACTTAAAAAAAAGCACAGAGAAAACTAGAAAAGCTCAGGAAAATAAAAATAGAAAAAAAAGCACAAAAGATATAACAAAAGATATTTCTGGCAGATTTTGATCTTACAAACTTTTACTTACAAGGCAAGTAGTAAAATCTTTGTGTTATTGTAGAATGTAGGATAAAAAGCAGCTCTCTCTTTCCTGTCCCTGTGAAGTAGTAAATTTCGGGTTAGCTTGCAAACTAGCAATAGCTCATTCTGCAAAGTGGACAGGAGCTCAAAACAATATGGAAATGTGTATTTTGGAACTGGAGGGGAAAAATGGGTCCTAATCAGGGTGGGATTCTACCGGTTTGGCCTGGTTCTATAGAACTGGTTGTTATGGTTCCCGGTAGTTCAGAGAACCAGTAAATCGGGCCTCTGGCTGGCCCCGCCCCTCTCCACCTGCTTCTCCGCCTCCTGCCCAGTCAGTCCCTATCGTGCATGCACAACATCATGTGCATGCACGAAATGCCTGCAGCCTGTTTGCCCGCCCGCCAGGCCAGCTATTGTTGCCTGCCTTTTGCTACGGTATAGCAAAAAGCTTGCAAGTCCCCCTCCCTTCGGGAAATGGCTCCTATCTGCTCACAGGTAAGCCTGCGAGTTGCATTAGCCCCTGTTCCACTGTCCCCGGGCCTCACCCACTCTCCGCAGGCCTCCCCATAGCTCTCCAGGCCTCACCCTGCCCTCCGCAGGCCTCCCCATAGCTCTCCAGGCCTCACCCTGCCCTCCGCGGGCCTCTCCATAGCTCCCCAGGCTTGCCCTGCCCTCCACAGGCCATCCCTAGCTCCCCAGGCCTTGCCCTGCCCTCCGCAGGCCTCCCTGTAGCTCACTGGGCCTCACCCTGCCTTCTGCAGGCCTCCCCATGGCTCCCCAGGCCTTGCCCTGCCCTCTGTGGGCCTCAGCCCCTGCCCTCTGTGGGCCTCCCCCACCTTGCATTCATGCTGGGCCTCCTCCCGCCTGGCTGCCTGCTTCTTGACAAGAGGGCTGAGCTGGACGCTCGGGCTGAGCCTGAGAGGGTGACGGAGATGGCCCGAAAGGGAGGCCAGGAACTCCTGGGGCTGCTTCCTGCTGCCGCCCCCCCCACTCCTGCCAAAAGGGAGGACAGATGGATATTCTGGGGGCTGGGGCTGCTCCTTTTTTGTTCTCCCACCACCCACTGCTCTGGAGCTTGCCAGATCAGTTCGTCCCAGACCAGGTGTGTGTGTGTCACAAGAAAGAGTTTGGTGTGTTTGTGTGTGTGAAAGAGATGGAGGGAGGGAGGGAGGGAGGGAGGGAAGGAAGGAAGGAAGGAAGGAAGGAAGGAAGGAAGGAAGGAAGGTAGGAAGGGCAAGAGACAAAAAAAGAGCAAGAAAGAAAGTGGAAGGGAAAGAAAGAAATAGAGAAAAAGAAAGAAAGAAAGAAAGAAAGAAAGAAAGAAAGAAAGAAAGAAAGAGTCAGAAAGTGGAACTTTTTTTAAAAAATTACATTACAAACCAAATCCACCAATCACAGGGTAACACCAGATGCCCTGGAGTGGCATCACAAGCCACGCCCCTTGGTATAAAAGGGGCAGCCCAACTGGCATTTTACCTCAGGAGGGAGATCAGAGGCCTAAAGGGATGTCAGAGGCCTAAACATAGGTTAGAGGCCTAAAGGGCATGTCAGAGGCCTAAACAGAGGTCAGAGGCCTAAACAGTTCTCTGTGGGGATAGACAGAGGTCTAAATTCAGGAAGAAGAAGAAAGAGATCTCACCCCAGAGAGAGAGGCCTCAGGAGATAGGAAAAAGCCTTGAAACAGTTTAAGTTCTTTAAAGAGGTCTAAGTTTCTTTAGGGTTTATCCTTAATCTAAAGGATTGAGAAAACCTAACTACATAGGTAGACAGAGAAAACAAGTAAGACCTGAGAGAAGAGAAACTTAAAGAAGGCACAAGAAACTGGTAAAAGTCTTTCTGTAACTTTATTTGAATTAAGCTGCTTGTACAATAAAAGATTTGGTTTGAAGAACAAACTGGACTCAGCATCTTTGTACAATTTTTTTAATATATATATTTAAATATATAGACAGATTAACAAGATCCACTAAACAATAAGTCTATCATAGGATTGACTTATAAACATAACATTATTTTTTCAACAGAAAGAAAAGAAAAATTCAATATTTATATAAATATTTATAATATTTGCATACAAGCCATACCCAACCAGTCACATGACCACCAAGCCACACCCACAAATTAGGCCACACCCACAGAACTGGTTGTTAAGAAATTTGAATCCCACCCCTGTCCTAATTGGCAGCAATTGGCAGCTGGCAGAAAAATAGGCTGTCAGGAAAGGACAGCAATTTGTTAATCATGTAATTGGTGGCAGCTTGAAAACGGGTGGATTTCAGCTTTCAGAATTCCCCAGCCAGCTGTCCTGTCTGGGGAATTCTGGGAGTTGAAATCCACCCATCTTCAAGCTGCCAAGGTTGAGAAACACTGTGGTATGTTTATTGTCCAAACTGGGAAGAGATGCTTGGAATCATATATCAGAATAAAAGCTTGCCTTGCATTTTGTGGAATGAAGATACCACCTGTATAAAGATGTAGATTAATTAAAACATGGCAATAAACTTTCAGGCTACAAATGGGCAACAACGCAATGAAAAGCCAGTTGGAACCCCCTTGAAAAAAGGCCTAGAAAGGAATATATGGTAAAAAAAATACAGTTGACATTGGGGAAACTGTTGATATGGATGAAAGTTATCATATTGCTTTTTCAAAAAGAAAAACGCAAAGCCTCTGATTGGGCACAGATCCTCATCTGGAAATGATTTCTTAACTGTTCCAGGTTTCAAATCATTTGGCTTTCACCCTACCTTACCCATCCTATAAAACCCTGATTATATTCTACTGTCTGATCTGCTAGTTTGATTGTTAAACCCTAAATGATATGATTTCTAAAATCAATCACTATTTATAATTAAATAGAGGAATGTGATTTAGAAGATGGTTCCAAACCTCTTTGCTGTTTCCTTTTCATGCTCTGTAGATTCCCAACTACTAAAATTAAATGCACTCTCCTATAAGGGAAATTTTCAGAACCGCTTGGGCAAAATACACATTAAGCCACAATCAAAAATATTAAAAAGGCAAACTTAAGAGTTTTATAACATTCTCATCTTTTGAGATGGTGAGCAAAAGTTGAGACAGTAAATAAAATCCATGCCATAAATCTGAATTGGATGGACAATTTGTGAACCTGTAGATGTTACTGAGCTTAAAACCGCTCAGCATTGCCCATCCAAAATAATATTTAGGCACAGTCTTGATTACAATAATAAACAAATTTTTATTAATTGGTATGGATATAAGGCTTCCTTGCACAGGTTTACAATCAATCCATGAATAGAATTCTTGCTTCGTCTTCTTTTCCCCAATAGCACATTATGAATATGAGAAGGGAGAAAACTATATGAGACCCAGTTTAGTCTAGTGGTTAAGGCACCATGCTAAAAAGTGGGAGATCTTGAGTTCAAGATCTACCTTAGCCATGAAAGCCAGTCACTTCCCCTCAATCCAACCCACCTCACAGGGTTGTTGTTGTGGGGAAAATAGGAGGAAGATGGAGTTAATATGCTCACGGCCTTGAGTTTGGTTTGGTTTGGGCATGCTCAACATGGTGTGTGTTTGTGTGTGTGTATAAAGAATACACACACTAAAATATCCCACTAAAAATAATAAAGGTGGGATACAAATAAATAAATAAAACGTACCTTCCAGACATTACCATTCAACTGCCCAGTCTATTTGCAACTATCAATTGCTTGATCAACAGCATATACACTGGTAACTTGCTTTTCCTGGCCAAAGAGAGACTTGATAGAACATCTGTAGGACATTAAGGCATCCCTTTACCTAGAATTGTTCTTGTACTTGGACAACCATTTGTCTGAAATGGTATAAGGTTTCCTGCTTGAGTCAAGGGTTGTCTAGAAGATCTCTAAGGTCCTTTCCAACTACTTTATTTTGCATTCTCTAATTAGACTTCTCAGGTGCTTCTTTTCCAGTTTCTCACCCACAGCCAGTCAGATTTTCGGGCTGTGTGTAGGCCAGGTCTTCTAGACCAGGGGTCTCCAACCATTTGGACCTCAGGGACCACCAAATTCATACATAATTTTAAATCCCATGGACTACTAATATGAATCCAGCATGCCGCTTGCTGAAGTCCCTGGAATCCCACTGACGGAATGAGGTCTTTCAGGCACTTAGTTTGGCTGCCTGTTTCTGCAACCTTAAATACTCAAAGAGTCATTTGGACCCATTTCCCATAGAAAACAAAACACCGGGATCTCTCATCTCTCTTTCTCTCTCTCTGTCTCTCATCTCTCTCTTTCCCTCTCTCTATCTCTCTCTCTCTCTCTTGTCTCTCTCTCTCCTCTCTCCCTTTCTGTCTGTGTGTCTTGTCTCTCTCTTTCTCTCTCTCCCTTTCTCCCTCTCTGTCTCTGGGGGTGGGGGAGGGAAGGAACCTCTGGTGCTGGGTAGTGAGAAGCTGATCTCTGAGACCGACGAGCCATGTGCTGAAAACCAGATGGCTGGCGGGGAGGTGGGATAATCCTGCAGTCTCCCTAGCAAACCTGTGTCGTGGCTGCTGCCTCTTGCCTCCTGCCGCTGTGCATCAAGGAGGCTGAGGAGCAGTGGGGAGAATGGGGACCTCCTGAGCCACAAAGCGGCTGCCAGCAATTCCTTAAGGTGAAGATAGTGCAAGGGGGAAGCTTGACCCCTCTCCTCAGGAGCTGCAAAGTGCTCTCTGCCACTCTCACACCTGCCAAGCCTCCTTCCTGCTGGGCATGTGAACCCTTCTGGTGAGGAGGAAGAGAAGCACGGGGGAGGCTTGGCCAGAGGGGTGGTGAGCACTTTGCGGCTCCTAAGGGGAAGGGCGTGGGAGATTGCGCCCTCCCCCTCACAGGCCAGGGAACACCCAGGAAGGGCTCTGATGCTGCAATCTCCTGTGCACTACCCTCCCTCCCTGCGTGCATCAGTCCATCCGCTGCTGGTATCACCCCTGTTGCAGACACGGGTGCGCTGCGGACAATCAAAATTTTCTCATGGACCAACAGTGGTCCACGGACCACCGGTTGGCAACCTTTGTTCTAGACTAACTCTTTACTCAGGTAGGAAACCTTATACCATTTAAGACAAATGGTTATCCAATCTCTTCTATAAAACTTCCAGTGTTGGAGCATTCACAACTTCTGGAGGAAAGTTGTTCCATTGATTAATTGTTCTAACTGTCAGGAAATTTCTCCTTAGTTTTAGGTTAGATCTCTCCTTGATAAGTTTCCATCCATTACTTCTTGTTCTGCTCTCAGGTACCCTAGAGAATTGGTTGACTCCTTCTTCTCTGTGAAAAGAGTGCAGCTTAGGTAAGAACATGCATATAGCCCAGATGTGAGCATTGTAGGAAACAAGCATTTCAAAGAGACTCCACCCTAATTAAGTTATTATAAGTCTGGGAATTCAGTCTCAGAGTTTTCATGATTATGTTTTTATCCAAGACTAGTATTTATAATCCTTTCTAGAACTTGTGCTGTTAGATTTGCATGAAGAGTCAGACGCGGAGTGCTTCAGTGAAGAGTTTATTAGTGACTACAGCTCATAACAGACCCGATTTGGCTGGGCTGTGGCTGCTACTTATAGCCAGCAGCCTCAGTTGCCAGCCAATCAGAGTGCAGGATTTTCCCGCACTTTTAAACCAATCATTTCTGACATTTTACAAGAACAGTTCAAACTTAACCAATGACATTCAAACCTGCATACATAACATGTGCAATTGTTGCTCTTTGCTTTGCCAGTTACCTAGGACTTTACACAATATGACATGATTTCTTGTCTCTGCCTCTGCTTTCTGACTACAAGAAGTAATGTACAATGTGAAGAGAAGCCTAAAAATGACATCAAAGATGAGAAAATAAAAGGAAGTCCAAGAGCTGTGGACCATACAAGAGTTAAAATGTAGGAAGCCAGTTCACAGTTCTAGTTTTATAAACAGGTTCATAGGTAAAAGTTCAGCAAGAGTTTGCATATAATGGTGGACTATTATAGAAATCTGTTGTTAGAGTGCAAAATCTGAATTTCAGGTTTCCGTATGGTTCAATCTTTCTAATCTTGTGAATTTGTATACGTGAGAATGGTCCTAGAAGTCATTGCAATCATGCTATTGGAGATGCTGAATCCTGCTAAAACAGAAACAAAAAGGCCATGTTTTCTTATCTTTAACATTTGGGGTAAGTTTTAAGTGTATAAAAATGCTGTAATATTGTTTACCTTAGTGAATAGCTTTTCCTTAATTCTACCAGACAGCAAAAAATTTCATCAAAATAAGAAAGAACTGTGTAAAATGCTATTTTATTTTATGCTGATCACTAGGTTCAAATCCGTAAGAATTTTCTTCATTAAATGCTCTACTAAGATGCTGCATTCTTGCTTTGCTTTGCTTTGCGTTGCTTTGCTTTGCTTTGCTTTGGCTTCTCTTCTCTTCTCTTCTCTTCTCTTCTCTTCTCTTCTCTTCTCTTCTCTTCTCCTCTCCTCTCCTCTCCTCTCCTCTCCTCTCTTCTCTTCTCTTCTTTCTCCTTCTTCTCCACTCCTATGAATCAACTACCTCTGGGGCTCCGCCTGGCCCCTGACCTCCGCACCTTCCGCCACGACTTGAAAACTTGGTTATTTGAGCAGGCTGCGCTGCGCTGACTCCTCTTGGGGGGCGGTTGTTTTATAATTTGTTTTAGTAATTTGGCTTGTGGGTTTAATTCTATTTTAGGTAATTATTATTGTATTGGTTTTAACTAGAGCCTGAGTCCGTTCAGGAGAGGGGGCGGCATACAAGTCAAATTAATAAATAAAATAATAAATAAATCTGGAGAAGGGAGTGGGGTTCCTCCTACATTGTGTGTATTTTTGGTTGATAAGGATTAATTCATTGAACACAATCTCTCTCTCTCTGTGTGTGTGTGTGTGTGTGTTCTGTCTGTACATGCATCCAGGCATGCACCCAAACAATGGATTTAATGGAAATCCTTGACAATTTCCTTACTTTTGGGCGTATTGGCAAGAACCAATTAGATTGTTAGATTGAAACAGTTTGTGGACATAAGGTTGCCTGCTTATCCATTTTCTTGCTTTTAATGATCTCCTCACCCCCTGCTTGAGGAAAAAAGGTGGCAGGTCGTCTCTTTCATTGTGGTACTGGTTAATGGGAACTGCATACCAAGGAGTTCAGTACAGTTTGATGCTCTTTAATTAATGGCCTTTTTAATAGCTGGTGACAGTGGAAGAGTGAACTTCCATAGTTCACAGCCTTTTCCAAGACCTCTTCTGGAATATTTCTTTCTACTATCATCAACCAAACTCCCCTTTTGACCCCTTTATCGCTCTCTGAGTGGTACCGGAATCTTAACTGTCTCATAACCACAACAATTCACTGCAACCCCTTCTAAGGGTTCTCCATTATAAAAGGGAAAGAGATGAAATGCCTTTTAGGAAACTTGCAAAATATCAGTTTGTCTTTCTCCGAAGTTGCCTGAGCCTCTCTCATTCCATATTCTGTAGGAATTTCATCAGCAGGTTGTAGAATGAAATTGAGAACACAGCTAGTCCAAAATGACTTTCTTGAGTTGCAAAACAGTAATATTTCTGCATCTCAACCTTGAAGTTTTGAAGATATTCCTTGAAATCACAATGCAGATTTAAAGCTTCAATTGCACCATTATCTTGTACACCAGTCCAAATTGGAGATGGGTTTGGAAGTGAGGGTTCTTTAATTAATTGCTGCTTTACTGTTACTTCAGGGAGGTGGAATTTGTGGAATCCTGTTTTAGTCTTGACTAGTCTTGGGCATTAAGCACCTTGAATATCGAAAACATCCACATGTTTCAGCCAAAGCTGGGAATGAGACAGATGGGATGATTAGATATATTTGAATTAACAGCCATGCACAGCCACCCGAGTACAGGACTGGCTTCATAAATGTTTTTCTTTCCCAAACTTTAATTATTCATTAAATGTGTTGGAAGAAATATCCTTCTGGATTCAGTTCCAAGTGGGGAAAAAGACACTGGAAACATAGAGGCTGTTTGGAAGGTTTAATATCAGGACCACATGGCCTGGAGCTCCAGAGTGAAAAAGGAAGAGATCAAGAAAAAGGACTGAGGTGCTGAGAGCGCCTGGGTTTTATACCCTCTGTTGGGATTTGAATTGGAGCTTGTATTCTAATTGGTTGTCAGGCTCCCATGAGGGGCAACTCTGTAGGCTGTCCTGAGTTCCAGGCTTGGTTGAGCCTTGCTGGATGATTTATGCCCTTAAAAGGGCTTTTGGCAATTGCTATAGCTTTACCCAGAGATCTTTCTTATGTAAAGTATTCTGGCCCAGGCCTTAATGGCCCACCTATTAACAAAGGTAGGGGTGAAATTAACAAAGGTGGGGGTGAGCTTCTACTTCTGAGGTGAGTTTCTACTCTTTTTAGAGGAAATATTCTGCCTTTTTAATATTTCCTAGGTTATTTCAATTTTCTAGGAGAGGTGTGGGTGCTAACTTCCTACAAATGTTTCAAAGGAGTTTTCAATAACAGCTAGTATTATGTCTTCCACGGAAGAATGCCAGCTTTCTTTACCACTAACATCATAATATTCAGTTTGGCATTTCTTGCATCGTGGTTTCAGTTATATCTACATTGGATTTTATAGTTTTCAAACTACCGATATACATGCTTTTGGTCATGATAATTATATCCTATTAGCTTTTCAGGAACCTTAACTCATTCAACGCTTTCTCAGAAAGATATACCTCCAGTCCATTATGGGTTTTAGCAGAATGCCTGTATTTTTATGGATGATAGATGGCAAGGCCCAGGGGCCAGATCCGCCCCACAGGGTGCTTAGCTCTGGCCCACGGGGCCACCCTGGAAATAGCAAAGGACTGGCCCATGGTGCTTCTGCCAGTGAAAATGGAGCTTGGGAGGGCCACGTGCGGTCTTCCTGAGCTCCATTTGAACTGGCAGAGGGTTGCAAGAGGCCATCCCAGCCAAAAATGGAGCTTGGGAGTTCATTTTCACTGGCAGACTGCTCGGGCCACCACAAGCACCCCCCCCGACATGAATGACATCATGCTGGCCTCCCAAGGTCAAACACAACCATGAGACAGCCCTCAATTAAATCAAGTTTGACACCCCTGCTCTAAGTCATTACTACATTATAACAAAGTGCCAGAAAACCTGCATGTAGCAAACCTTGTATTGAGAGAAGATGAAAAACATGATTTTTTTAAAAAAAATATGGGTATTTGTTCAAAACAAAGTCGCGTGGCCTCAACTCTGGGAGGCGGAATCACAATAACTTTAAAAAAGATTTCATAGGGTGTATTTAGGGGATATGTGGACGAACACTGAATCTGGTATATGAGGATGACTATAGGGAAAGGAAGAAAAAAATCTATCCCTATCCCACTGGTTGGATTCAGCCAGTTCTCACCACCTTGGGAGAACTGGTTGTTAACTTTCTGACCAGTTTGGTGAACTAGTTGTTGGAAGAAATCATTAGGGCAGAGAACCAGTTGTTGAATTATTTGAATCCCAACACTGCCTATCCTGATATTCATTGTTCTGATTTTCTACTTTAGCAATATTTATTTTTGTATCAGTAATAGTTGTGCATTATGGTTTTAGACTGCAGTGCTAAATAATGTTGGTAAAGTTGCATTTATCTGCCTCAGTTGAAAATTTACCCAATAGATTAATGTCAGGGATCCATTAAAAACTAAACCACCTTTTCCTGCAGGTCAGACTGAAACTGAGCTTTTGCCCTTCTTTTCTAACCTCTGCATTCTTCAATGCCTGTGGTCCTGCCACAGGTCTCTGAGAAATGTAATCTTCTTTTGATACATGGTTCCATACTTTGGTGAAAAAAAACCTGGGACACAATTCAGCATTTTTTCCCTGGGAATACTGCTGGCTGGATGAGCTATGTTCACTTTTTTTTAGATATGATAATCACTATGTTCATTCAATTCTAGCGCTCCATTTCTTGCATTTTAACATATAATCAATGAATCAGTCAAAAAGATGTAGCATGCCTACATTATAATTTATCCAAAATAATTTCCAGAAAATTTTCTGTATATCTTTGCACATTTGCCAATTTCAGTTCCCTGAAGTGTAAGTGTTTCTTTTGCCAAGAGACCTCTTGAAGCATTAATTTATGTTTATTCGTAGTTGGAACCCTGAAAAATTGAATCAAATTGTAATGTTAGTTCTTGGTGAACCCAACATGCCACTATTACAACATCCCTTAACTCCTGTTATTCTTGCTATTATCTCTGAGCTTCCAAAGACTGGGGATGATTTCAGAAAATGGTATTTTGAGGGACTTTAGATGAGGCACATGGTTTTGAGTGCGTTCAGTTCCAGATTGTTCCAGTTACACCACGAGGCAAGTTGTACAACCTCCCATCTGTATGCGGATTTGTCATTGTCTCGAATGAGTCCAATCACTGTTGTATCATCTATAAACTTCTATTTATTATTTAGTATTATATCACGAAAATGCTTAGTAATTTTATAGTGTTCCATAGTACTCATTCCTATCTGCTCAACATCATGCACTATTTTGATTCTGTAGTAATAGCTTCTTTGCTGCCATCATAATCTCATTAATTCACGTACCATGGAATTCATATCAAATTAATTTTTCAAATCACTTTGTGCAATCTCCATTGGTAAAGAATTGAGAGAAGATGGAAACCAGAACATTGAAAAAGAGAAGGTAGACACGTAATAATAGGAATCTGGAGGGAGATACTGAAAGCTACTCTGGACATGTGAAATAAGTAGATAATGAATTAGGAAAAACAAACAACTATGCATGACAATGTTGAGAAAAAGAAGAAGGGAAAAACAGTTGATAAAGTGGATGGACAAGATCAAAAGGTTCATGGGAATATCCTTCAAATTCTCCCAGAGACTGGTTGAGATGACAAGCATTTGTTCATGCAGTTATCAGGAAGCATGTCCAATACAAAGGAATCCAGCTGATTTGTATGGCTATGATTCCCAGTAATCATTGCCAAAATGAAAACTTAAGCAGCAGAAACCAGAATTTAAAAAACAATTAGTACCATGCATCCACCTAAACACATCTGTACACTCATGCAAATGTGTATCATAGTGGCATAAAAATGAAATAGGTTGTACCAAGAGCTTGAGACATGTGGCTCACATGACTGAAAAGAAGCAATAAAATAAAACCATGGAAGGAATTTAGCTTTAAAAAAAATACAGCTGCTTCTAAAAAAAGGAATTTAATTACTTAAATTCTGCATTCTAAAAACTTAATTAAAAATGAATACTTGTTGAACAGTTTCTTCAAATGAAAATTTTGGTTTTAAAAAGCAGTCTGATAGATAATAACTTTGATTACCTCCAATAGAATTATAGTATAAATTGGAAGACATGATCAGTCAGATGTCATGTTTTAATTCAGTTTTCTTAATACTCATTTTCTGGAAATTTTAAGAAAAGTTTCACGGTTTATTTTTGTTGTAGAGAACTGTACTGGGAATTTACCTTCTCAGCCCGGAAACTTGAAGTTTTTCTCTCCTGAGATACTTATTCTATAAGTGCAGGAAACTATTGTATAATTCTTTGTATTTGTACAGAAAGCTAACCTATTTTAATCCTGGCTTATTGAATAATCACAAAAAACTGGGTTTATATACATAATACAAAGCTATAAAACCTATAAAACCATAGTGACAAGATTTAGAGACCAGCAAATTAAATAAGCAATATTATGGCTTACCATAATCACCTTGCAGCATGCATGAATGAAAAAGACTCATTTCATCCATGCTCTTCTGAGATAAACTGTTTTGGTGTAGTGGACTTAAGTAAGTTTCTGAGTTGGGTCACTATTCTTGAAACGGGAATAGAAACCAATAAAGTAATGTACAATATAGTAATAAGATCTAGCCTTTGGCCTCCTCCCCAGCTGTTAAGCGGAAGATTTTTGGCATTGTTGTTTCTCTCTTTCTTATCTGAATTAGAAATGTTACTTTAATAAAACACATGTTTGGCTTGCAGTTTCAGTTGCCTCAAAAATATAGTCAAAGGGATGCCAAATGTTGTAATTTTTGGTGCAAAGAAGAAGCACAGCTCTCTCTCCATTGTTCTTAACTTCCATGTATTTATTACAGTGACAGTTTTATCTTTCTCCTCAAACTCTTTCACCACAGATTTCAATCTAAGAATTAAGAAAAATCAAAGTAGATGCCTAAAGTAAATGCAGCATGAGTTAGGAAGTACAGCTAACAATAAGAATGTTCTGGAATAATAGATCTGTTTTATTTGTGTGGATGCCATGATGTATGCACTTCTCAATCAGCAGCATATGGCCAGAATTATCACATTGAGTTTTCAAGAGAGCTAAACATTGTGAGGGCTTTTTAACTAATACTTCCAGCACTGCTGAGTCAATCCAGTTTGCCAAATAGTTTATCACTACAATGTGAAGCTTACTGGCTTAACTATAAGAAAAACAATCAGAATAAAATAAGACTACATGAGTAATTGCCCGCTGGATCCAACCAAAATCCTGTCTAGTCATGGTAGATCTGCCATTTATCCTCTCACACAAAATAGAATCAAATGAACAAATGAATCAAACAACCCTTGTCCTTCATAAAAGTAGGGGGTGGGCTGATAAAAGAATGGAATGACAACTTAAGTGATGTTTCCAGAAAAACCTAGAATGTGTGTGACTAAGCTAGAACATAATTCACATATAAATTTAAGCATTTGGTGGTTGCATTTCCTACCAGTATGTTTAAGTGATGTTGCCAGAAAAAAATCTAGAATGTCTGTGACTAAGCTAGAACATAAGAACATGGTAAGGACACAGTTGGAATACTGTATACAGTTTTGGTTGCCATGATGTAAAAAAAGATGTTGGGACTCTAGAAAGAGTACAGAGAAGAGCAACAAAGATGATTAGGGGACTGGAGACTAAAATATATAAAGAATGGTTGCTGGAACTGAGTATGTCTAGTCTGATAAAAAAAAAAGGACTAGGGGTGACATGATAGCAGTGTTCCAATATCTCAGGGGCTGCCACAAAGAAGAAGGAATCAAGCTATTCTCCAAAGCACCAGAGAACAGGACAAGAAGCAATGGGTGGAGGCTTCCGGTTTTGAGCCTCCCTGAAGATGGACCGCTGATCGCGATCGTGCGCAACTTTGGTCCATGCTTCGGCGTCGGAGAGCCCCGATCTTTTAGATTTGGGGCAGAAGCTGCCTCATAGGGGCAGTGGAGGAAGGGGAGAACATCAGCCAGGTAGAGGGGAGCCGCAAATCCCCCCACTGGTTTGGCAAAGCTCCCTCCCGAAGACGCCTGAAGCAGTGGTCCAAAATGGCCACCCTGAAGGGGAGGATTAGACTGGAATAAGTATTGGGCAGGAGAGAGTGGAAGAAGCGAACAGCAGGAGAAACGGGACGATATAATTAAATGGAAATTACCCTCTGGATTAACATTACAAAGTATCTTTAAGAAAGGACTCAAAGCGGTGAATTGAAAGAAGTTAAAAAAAGGTGTGAATTGTCTTCAGCAGTGACAGAGCTTCAAGCCGAGAGAGGTAGAAGCTGTAGAAGGAATTACACAACTAACTTGGATGAGTATATCTTGATTTTATATAAGCACTAATTCAAGCTGAACTATAGATTGCTAAAGAGGAAATTTATATTAACTGGATCTTTTTGGAGGACTGTGGTTTGAAAAGCTCTGAATAATTGGAAAGGAAAAGAGAAGAGGAGGTGTGGACTTGTTAACAAAGAGTGCCATCTGAGTTAAATTTAACTTGACTTTCTTTTTTTTTAAAGACACTTTCTTAAAAATACAAGGAAAATTGATACAATAAAATAAGAGTTTTGGAAAATTGAAATATTGAAGTAAAGAAAGATATATGAAGATTCTGCCCTTGGATTAATTGTTGATTCTGTTATGGACTTGGTATTGGACTAGGTGAGGATTAAAAGTTGAGAGAATGGAAACAAAAGCGGATTGTTGGGAATTAATTTTAAAGACACCAACTGGATTAAATAGAAAATTGTAAAATGGCAATATCTCTTCAGGCACTAAAAATGGAACTTGGAAACATTAAGGAAACTTTACAGGAAAGAGGTGAAAATTTGGGCTTCATTTTTAAATTTTTTGAAGAGGTGATTGCAGAGTATGAACAACAAAGACAAAGTACAGAAGAAGAGGTGGAGCAAATTTCAGAAGGGGCCATCTTTAATCACCATCGAGAACAAAGGAATCCAGAAGGAAAGAGAAAAAGAATTGGGAATAAATATTGGAGGTCTGAGAAATTGATTAAAGAGGGAAATATCCGGAAAATAAAAAAGGGGAAAAGAATCAGCTGAAATTCGAAGAAGATAGCTAAAAAGAGAGAGGGGTTAAAAACTGGAGTGAAATAATAAAGGGGAAATGTTAGGGAAAGAAGGAGAAGAAACAGGATTTGGGACAAAGGAATATGGGAATTTTTAAAAAATGGGGGTAAATTTCTTACACAGAGATAATGGCTGAATGATACTATGAGAGGGGATTCTGCAAGGTGCTGGGGAATAATATAGATAAATTTGTAGTTGTGAAATGGGGACATATAAGATGGATAATAGAATTGTTATTTTTTGGTAATGCTCTCCTCCTTTATGTTTAAGAGGTAAATACAATAAACATATGGAATAAACATATGGAATATGTTTATCAAATATATTGAAATACTTTTGAGGATTGGAAAGCTGATTTTCCTTTTCATTTCTTTTGGTTTAAGTATGAATGGAATAATTAATAGAATATGTGTAATAAATAGATTGAAATAAATGAAATGATATAGGAGGAGAGCTGAAAATGAAATTGGCATTAGGGTTTAGGATTAAATGAGTAGATAAATATGTCCTTTTTCTTTTCTGAAATTGTAGATAAATTTTATGGAATTAAGAAGGGAAACCATGCAGAATCTGATTTACATATGTTATGTAGTTTTAAAGGGGATTAGTAATTTTAAAGTTGTAGGTAATAAAATGCTAAATATTTGATGTGATTTAAAAGGGGAAATAATTAATGAATATGTAACTCTGAGGTGGCTCTTAAATTGATATTAAAGGGGAAACCAATTTATAGAAGAAGTGTTACTAATTAGAATTTAAGAGGATTCTACAAATGTGACAATTAAAAGTACTACAGCACAATAACTATGAAGTCAATATATGTGAATTAAATTATGAGATAAGCACTTGGAATAATATAACAAAATAGAAAATGCATAAAAATATTGTTAAGACTAGAAATTGAATATAAAAATTGAATATGTAACTATGGTCATATTTGTATGTATACTTGGAACCTGTAATCATGCTGTTCACTAAAAAGAGATGCTAAAATGTAGAAAACTGAATAAAACCTGTTTTTTTAAAAGAAGCAATGGGTGGAAACTCATCAAGGAGAGAAGCAACCTAGAACTAAGGAGAAATATCCTGACAGTTAGAACAATTAAATCAGTGGAACAATTTGCCTTCAGAAGTTGTAAATGCTCCAACACTGGAAATTTTTAAGAAGAGATTGGATAACCATTTGTTTGAAATGCTATAGGGTTTCCTGCCTAAGCATGAGGTTTGACTAGAAGACCTCCAAGGTCCCTTCCAACTCTGTTATTCTATAATTCACATATATATTTAAGCATTTGATGGTTGTATTCAGCACCAGTATGTTTAACCAATCGTGGCCTTCACTACCAACTCCAATGGAGAAGCATTCTGATAATACCAATTATACACTTTTATTTTGGGATGACAGGAGAAACTTCAGGAGAGGGGGCTTCTCTTGTTCCAAGATGCACTTACTAACTGGGAAATTTTTCAAATTTGTCAAATTTGAAAAGCGTGGATTTAGTTCATCAATTTTAAACTTACTTAAACATATTAAAAGTGAAACTTCTCAAGAGGAATTCTGCTTTCATGATAGAAGAGGCTATATGAACATGTGATGTTTAGAGAAGAAGGGTTGTGCATCCATTGAGGTACATCCCAAATACAATGATGTTAAAATGATGAAATCGGTATTGTTGACACCATAATGCAGGATCCACTTTTGCACTTGCCCTGTGTTATCACATGCACGTAGGTAGTGGGCAGAATCTGCGTCCTAGAATCTCAATGGAATTTGTCACTTGCTTCCTTTGCCTCCTTTGTCACTTGCCTTCCTTTGTCTTCTTCTCCCAGTGGATTTTTCTGCCTAATGCATTAAGGATGTTCATTCCTTGTTTGTTTCAGGACAGAAGTAAATCATTGATCATTTTGTTTTATTTTTGTTGCCAGTGGAAAATTTCTGGTGATATGAGCAAGGATGATCTTTTTTTAAAAAAATTACTGAAATATTCTGAAGAAGAGTATTCCAAGAGAGCAAAGGGGGAAGAGAGAGGAATGATGGAGCAATAGTGGGCATTTCTGCTTTCTCAGCAATGCAAGCCCAAATATCTCAGCCAAGAATTTCACAACTCCCAGACATACTTTCTTTCCATTGGTGCAGCACCTGATGAAGCCATATTTGATGTATCTCCAACTTATGTGTTTTTATTTTCTTTCTAATTTATTATCTTCATCTTGAGTCCAGGCTTTCTACCCTGTGCTGTTATGTAAGAAATCTTATTTGGCTCCTCTCCATGAGATAATAACTGAAGCAAAAAATTTAACTTCTAACAAATCCATTGTAAAACTGTGGGTTCTCCTGCAATAGAGTCCCCTATGGTCTACTGAGTAGACCATGTGAACTTTTGAAATATACAATTTATTTGGCCTAAGGGTAAAAAAATTACTTGGACATGCCAATAAATTAATCCACTCCCACTTAATATAAATATTTCATCTCCATCTTACATTAGGAGCCAACAATTCTTCTTAGATATTAATCATGCACAGATTCCTAGAGTCATGCCAGAAAGTTCTATAAAGAAGGCAAATATATATTCCATTATAAGTAAGGAAGTTATGTATATGTAAATAATGTAATTGGGTTGACAATATATAAACTACAAATATATATGTTTGTAGCTTTAAGGAAAAATACTGTAATGTATTATGTTGTGTTCTGGTTGGTAGATTATGCTGCAAGTTGCCATAAGAGGTAGCTATAGATCGTGGTTTAACTCTCTTTCTCACTGATGATCTCTCTTGATACTGATACTGACTGACTATGGACTGATACTGACTAACCCTGTTTACTTTGATATTCTGTTGATATAGAAGGTTATCTGTTGTATTATGGTTTGATATTTGTCTGCTGTAAAAGACGTGAAACTGGTAAGAAGACTTTATAACTGGATATTTCTGGACTGTTAAAAACATGTATGACATGGACTGTTTATTGGACTGTGCTATTTCTTCAAGTAAACATTAACATAACTTAATTTAACTCGTGTGGCTGTATATTTATTCATAACTGTTCTCATAAAACCATTTCCTTGTGCATATCCTTGTTATACAAGGGTTACTCTGCACATATCCTAACATAGGAGATTATTTTTTTCCAAATATTTAGCAGCATCACCTACATTTTATATTTGGCTTTGATACCTTCTCCAGAATATTGTAGTGTTCCTTTTTACCCCTCACAGCATTTAAGTTTTAAAATTTTTGTTTTGTTTTGTTTTGAGCTATGTCACACTTAGCCAGAGGGTTTTAGAAATATTTGGCTGTTTAAGCAGATACATTTTCTTTGCAAGGACTGGAAGCGGGGGAAGGGGGAGGAAAACACCTGCATCGCCCTGATTAAAGAATTGCCTTTGTTGGATGAGAATGAGAGATGAATGCAGATCAGGCCTCTATTCCTCCCAATAAGATGTTGGCATTACATCTGGGCAAGTAGCCAGCTTCTAACCTCGGCTAGAGGTTAGATGACATGAATCAGAATAGATTTTTATTTCAGTTTAAACTGACATATTTTCTTTCTTTCTTTGGTACTTTTTAAGAATGAGGAGGGGAAGGAAAAGTTTATCCCTTTGGTTACTTAAGGTAACTCAAATCCTCTTTCCCACCTCAAATATTGACTGAGCCCAACATAACTGGCAGATTTCTTCAGAGGAAAGATAATAAGGAGACATTTTAAGCCCAGACTTAACTTTCTGAAATTCCTATATTGTGAGCAAGCAAGTAAATAAGGAAGCAAACAGATATGGATGCTTTTCTACTGTTCAGTCATGTTCTATTCTTGGAGACTGCCTGGATAAGTCCCTGCAGTTTTCTTGGCAAGTTTTCTCAGAAGTAGTTTGCTACTGCTTTCTTTCTAGGGCTAAGAGAAAGTGGCTGGCCCCAGGTTACCCAGCTGGTTTTGTGCCTAAGGTGGGACTTGGACTCATAGCCTTCCAGTTTCTAGCTGGAGTCACTAAACTGACTCTTTATTTTCAGTATAGTTTCAAGAAATCAATAAAGTCCAACTCTAACCCCTGAATCACAGGCATCTTCTGGCTAGTTACAATAGGAGTTCTTGATTGCAAGATGAGAAAAAGCAAGTTGATCTGAAATGAGTGAGTCTAAGATGTTAAGGAATCTGTGCTGACTAAAACAAAACCCCAAAATGAAAACATTAGTCAAAAATATATAAAGGAATAAACTCAGATTTATTTGAAATAGTTTGTGTGATGCTGCCCTTGAAACTACTTTAAAAATCCCTACAAATGCTAAATTGTAGTTTTTGCAAATCCGAAGAACAATGCTGTGATCCATCTCAACTCATCTCTGATTCAATCCTTATATAGTCACTCTCTTGAACCAAACTGTGGGTTACTCACAACTTATTTCAGGGTGTACTGTTTAGGGGTATTTGCAGTGAGATATGAATGTGGATGGATCTTTATACCTGTGTTTCTTGATCTTGAAAGTAGTAGCAGTATACCTTCAGTGTACCTTCAGTATACAGTGTACCAGTTTACCTTCATCTTTGAATTTCTTTACCTGGATCAAAATGCTGTTAGCTATAATTCAATGTACTTACCTTTCATCTTCCCCAATCTGATGCCCCTTGGTATACTGACCATCTCAAAATCACCCCAGTGCTACTTTTTTGTTAGTTCATATATATAGAAACAAATGCTGTTTATAACATTTATTATTCACTTTCTGAACTAAAGCTCCTGGTTGTTCACATATTCACACACCTACAGAATGAATCCTTTCCCAACTTGAGTCTAGCTGGCAGCTAGACTAATTTGGAGTACCAAAAGAATTGGGATAGTACTTTGTCAGAAATGGTGTAGAGTCTCCTGCTTGGGTTGGGGGTTGGACTAGATGACCTACAAGAACCCTTCCAACTCTGTTAAAAAACTTTTCTCCTTTCAGAAAAAACTGCAGTGCAATTATAATACAAACTTGCAAGGATGACAATCCCATACATTTTTACACTTTCCAGCTTGGCCATTCCCATATTAACACCTTACTCACCACTGCCTGAATGCCTCATTTCATCCAGTTCACATGAGATTATTTGGAGAATAATCTATTACATCTTCTTTGCACTTTTCATTCTGGAAGGTGTCCACGTGCTGCCTAAGCTGAAAGGTTCATGGGCAAATCTTTCTGCATTTTTGGCCTTTTGATTTGAATGAACTCCACATGTTTCATCTTTCATACATTTCTATTCACAAAAATACATGGCTGGAAAACCTGGGAATCGTAGTGCCAGATTTCTGCAGAGCTGCCATATTCAACGCAATAGACAGACACAATTATAATTTGTAGCAAGTTTATAGAACTGTACCAAAAGCCATGATATTATTTGCCCAGAAAGGAAAAGCAGAACCACATTTACCATAATAAAGCCCCATAGACAGAATTCCAGAATAAACAATAAAGTATAATTTATAAACCCTGACCATTTTTGATGAGGGAGCGAATTATTTATGAAGAATAAATTACCGATATCAACTGAGTTCTTGATTTATCAGCACTGTGGCCGTTGATATTGACAAATTGCTCTGTTGAATTAGGGTGTGTGAAGAAGACATGTATCTTTTCCTGATAATGTCTCACTGCTATAACAGCTTTACGCACAAATGATTGTGGTAGAAGAAAGGCCAAATAAGGGACAATTCTCCCATCTGCAGGATGGAAAACTGCCTTGAAGCTTCCCAATCCATCAGTTCTCTGTGGCTGTCAAGGCTATCTCTGTTGGAATTTATCATTTGACATCATCTCATGTCTCCAGATGTTTTTAAAAAATGGCCTCCTAGCTGCAGGACATTCAAGCAGAGTTTAGCCAAATAAGAGCCCATGTTTTCCCTTCAAACACAACAGTTTCCTAGGGAGCCTGGGGAAGACTCTTAAAGACTGTATATCGGTCCAACTACCAATATATAAAGCTAAATCATGGAGATAAAAGAGAGCTAACTGAAGATGTTACTTCAGTGGAAAAGAAATACAATAACAAGAATCAATTCTATATTACTCCTGTATTGTGCCGCTGAGAAATACCTCACTAAGACAAGGTACTGGGGCTACCTATATTCCCACGAGGACAGAGACCGTTTGGATGTCTGTGGGAAGAGGCAGTCTTTCTATCTCAAAATGGTAGTAAGGCAACTAGACTGTGATGACCCAGGGCGTGGCGCAAAGGCAACACAGTCAGATAAGCAATAAGAGTCCATTTATTATCTCCAACTTTGCCCCCAATGTCCAGGTTACCTTCGGGCTGGAGAAAAACTCTCACGAACAGCTTTTGACTGTAGAAAATTCAGTCCAAAACAAGGTACCCACAAACTGTAACTTAACATCCAAACAAACCAAACTGAAATAATTAGTTTGGCAGGGCAGGAGCAGGAATTTCAAACTTGAAAGCACGGCAAAACTCACATAGTTGGGAAGACTCCAGGAACACAGATAAGCCACAATGATACAAGATAAGGTTACATTTGCTCCCAGCAGCTTGCTGAATGCAGCTTGCCTTTTTTATACACTGTGTTCCCAGCTGCAGCTAATGAAGGGAATCAGGGCCCTTTCCTCCCCTGTAAGCCACACAACCCACATTGCTCCCTTCTCCATTCCTCCCTGCATGCCCTAGGATGAAGAGGGGATGGGCCTGGGTCTTCCTCTGAATTCCCTTTCCCTTGTTTTACCTCTCCCCTGCTCTGCCCAGCTGGACTTTGCCCTTTCCCAGTTTCTTCCACAGCCAATGGAGCCACACTCCCACTCCCTGTCAGCTGTTCGGCTTCCTCCTCTGAGTCAGATTCCAACAGGGGCACAACATAGACTGAAAGCAAGCAAGCACTGTGATTCATTGTCTTCAGGATAATATCTGGTCTTTTCCTGAATGGTCACAGTGAGGACAAAAGAGACAGAACAGACCTGGGGCAAGGAGTGAACTCATCAGAGATTTGCAGGGACACCTCCCCCCCTCAAGTGCACTTTGTTGCAAATGGTGGAGTTTCTTTTCCTCAATACTTATTCATTTAAAGAGGCAACATATATTCTTTTCAAGGGGGGCTTTTTTTTGTCTTCCACTTATCAATTCCTTACAGGCTTCCATTTGCCTTCATTTTCTTTTCCATTCTTGCACAGCTCCAGTCTGTTTCAAAAGTGAACATGGCCATTCTTTTATTTCATTTCTAATCTATCCTATTATCTTTCATCAAGTGAAGGAAAAAGGTTCAGGAGAGAATTCTTGTGCATACATACATATATTGGAACACATTGAATTGCCAGAACTCTGTCACTGTGACGCCTCTCCTAGTACAAGATGATGGATATTTTGTTGCTCAGGGGACAATTTTTGTATTATTTTTGTACTATTTCTGTCCAGGCCATGTCTACTTTTTGAAAAGCAAACTCTGGCAGAGACCTCAAAAGTCTAGGGTAGTTCTGATGTCACTGTTGTCATTTCTCCTCCATATCTCTTACACTCTCAATGGCCAAATGACTAAAACATATGAACGATGGTTGCAGGAATAGATATGTCTAGTGTAATGAAAAGAAGGATTAGGGGTGACATGATAGAAGTGTTCCAATATCTCAGGGGCTGCCACAAAAAAGATGAGGTCAACCTATTCTCCAAAGCACCTGAGGGTAGGACAAGAAGCAATGGGTGGAAACTAATCAAGGAAGAACCTAGAAATAAGAACAATTAATCAGTAGAAGGGCTTGCCTTTAGAAGTTATGGGTGCTCCATCACTACAGGTTTTCAGACAACTATTTGCCAGAAACACTATAGAGTTTCCTGCTTGAGGAGGGGGTTGGACTAGAAGACCTCCAAGGTCCCTTCCAACTCTGTTCTTCTGTTATTTTGCCTGAGATAGAAATACTCATGGATTACACACACTTTGAAACACAAATTAGGTTTGGTTCTGCAACCCAAGAAGACAGACACAGATTTCAGAGAGTAATTAGGACTGCAGAAAAAACAATTACTACCAACCTGCCTTCCATCGAGGACCTGTATACTGCACCAGTCAAAAAGAGGGCTGGGAAAATATTTACTGACCCTTCACATCCTGGACATAAACTGTTTCAACTCCTATCCTCAAAATGATGCTATAGAGCACTGCACACCAGAACAACAAGACACAAGGACAGTTTTCCCCAAATGCCATCTCTCTGCTAAACAAATAATTCCCTCAACACTGTCAAATATTTACAAAGTCTGCACTACTATTTCTGTTAATCTTCTCATCACTCCTTATCACCCATCCCCTCCCACTTGTGATTGTAGGACTGTAACTTTGTCACTTGTATCCTTACGATTTTATATTGACTGTTTCCTAGTATGATTTGATTCTTATTGTACCCTATGACTATTATTAAGTGTTGTACCTTATGATTCTTGATTCTTGACAAATTTATCTTTTCTTTTTTTGTACACTGAGAGCATATGCACCAAGACAAATTCCTTGTGTGTCCAATCACACTTGGCCAATAAAGAATACTATTCTATTAAACTATAGTATGAGAAGATGCAGTTCATTAATAATGGAGCCCATTAAATGGCTTATATGAATACATGTTGTCACCAGGATAGGGAAGGAGGCTATTATTTTATTATTTTGTATTATTTTATTATTTTTACATGATATTTTTATATTTGTTTAAGTTGCGTTGTCGCCATGGGCATGTGGGTGGCAATATAAATTTTCTAAAATAAATAAATAAATAGTGGCCCTTTAATGATGCCTCCGGAGGAGCCATCTGAGATCAAACTTCTTTTGATAAGGCTGGCCCTGTTTCTAATGCTGGACTGTTTACTGTATGACAGCAAGTCATTTTCCAAATACTTCACAGAATCCAGATCTTGCTCTCTCCCTGAACCTGGAGTTTACACTCTAACTACAGGCCCTTTTGCTCTTTTCCCACTACAGAAATAAATAGAATCCACCAACTGACACAAATCTTTGCCATAGCAGGAGTCTTTTTTAAATGCCTACAGATTAGTGTTTATACAACCTGTCAGAGACTGAAGCCACAAAGATGATGGAAAGTTTTCTCCAGCTGTGTGAAACCAACCTTTTGTCTAGCGTCAAAACCAGCTGGAGAGAAACTCTTGGCAGGTTGTTTATCTTAGCAGACAATCCCCCATTCGAGGGCTCATCACTATTCTTGCTTGTTAAAAAACATAAAGTCTCCTCTGTGCTTCCTAATTTTGCTTCAGAAGAACCTTTACAGTCATGCCCCCAACAGGAAGGGAAGCTGCCTCAGACAAAATAACTTGCTATCTTTGCCTGATCACAAAAGTACATTTAGGATGGAAAGAAACGTAGACTTATATGGCAAAATATTGGGATGTTAAATACTGTTTTGAGATCGTACTGTGTCTTAAAAAGCAACCATTACTTTGAAAAGGCTTGTATCTTGATACAGTAAATAATATGCCAAACTGATAGCACTGGATAGTAAAATGACTAATTTACGCAAAGGAGGTTTTTCTTCTTCTTCTTCTCAGATGTGAAACAGATCCATTTATTCACCAAACCACAAACATGCTGGCCCTTTGAATGAGTAAGAAAATGGGTGCAAAATACTAGAAGATGTAATAAGAATTCTGTTTCTTTTAATAATTTTTTTTATTAAAGATCATAATTACGCTAGTAAAAACTAATACAATCTAAAATATATATACTATAATAGAAATAATAGTGCAGCAAAAAGAGAAAAAATAGAGAAATGGAGAAGAGGAATAGAAAAGCAAGAATATAATAAAGAAAATATATATCTAAAGAAGTGATTTCCAAACTTCAAGGTAATTTATCCCCTCCTTGTAAAATGTACAAAATGATCGCTTCTTCTTATTTTCATCTTATTTATAAAGAAATCTACAAAGCACAGGCATTTCAGTCCGAGTGTCAGCAAAAGTCCATTAAGGTTTACCAGAAATAACAATTTCTCGATCATCAATCAACCTCACTCAAATAAACCAACTTTATATTACTTCCTTGCCTCTAACAATTTTAATCATTATTCCATTCAAAGAACATCACAGAACTTAATTTCTTTTTATTTTTGTTCCTTATCACAAGTTTCCTCTAACCAGCTTCTTCTGTAAATTTAATATAGGTCACTTTCTTGGTTTATTGTTTCTATATCCCTTTTAATTATTAAAACATCAGCCAGTCTCTTTTGTATGTCCAGTGTAACATATTTTTCCATGTAATTCTTCTAGCCTATCATTTGTAAAGTTACTTTCAACTCAGTCTCAGTCTTGTCAGGTAAAACCTGTTCCTCTTCCGTAATATCTTTTAGACACAGTTTCTCCATAGAGGCAGATGTCTGTGTTGACAATATTAATACCAACTTCTGGGGCCATTTTTTAAAAAATGCTTTAATATGTTCAATGTTAGAATAATTAGCTTCATTCTGTAATTGTAGGATTGAGTGTTCTTTTAATTACAGGTAATCCTTGACTTGCCAGCATAATTGAGCCCAAAATTTTTGTTGCTAAGTGAGAGATTTGTTAAGTGAGTTTTGCCCCATTTTATGACATTTCTTGCCATATTTGTTAAGTGAATCACTGCAGTAATTAAATTAGTAACATTATTGCTAAGGGAATCTGGCTTCCCCATTGACTTTGCTTGTCAGAAGGTTGTGAAAGATGATCACATGACCCCAGGACACTACAACAATGATAAATACGAACCAGTTGCCAAGCATCCAAATTTTGATCATGTCACCATGGGCGATGCTGCAATGGTTATAAGTGTGAAAAATGGTCATATTTTTCAGTGCCATTGTAACTTTCAACAGTCACTAATGAACTGTCGAGGACCACCTGTATAATCTTTAGTTCCCTCTAATGTCCAGTTTTTAACATTTTATTTTTTTTAAAAAATCAAAACAAAGGCAATTTCTATGGGTAGGATTCGTTATAATTAATTCCAAAATCTTGTTTCAAATTTATTTGGCCCCCTAGTCCATTTGTAACTTTCTAAAATCAAAGTTTTAATCAGATTTTTTTTTGTTTATTCCAAAAGAAAGTTCTTCAACCTGTAGTTAAAACTTAATTTTGCTGATTGAAGAGAAACTCACCTGATGCTATCAAACTTGACAATACAAAAGTTCCCATTAGCTGAAAAGCAGTTAACAAGCAATTTCCAAAAGTGTTTAGAAAAGGAATATGGGTTCTTTGAAAAGTGCCAGGTGCAGTTTGAACAAGATAACTATTCCTTAGTCTCCCTGAGCATTAAACCCCTCTGGAGCTTCTACTTTTTAGTCTCCTCATGAAGAGCAATCATCTAGAACAGGGGTCTCCAACCTTGGCCACTTTAAGACTTGTGGACTTCAACTCCCAGAATTCCTCAGCCAGCAAAGCAGTGTAAAGCTGGATGAGGAATTCTGGGAGTTGAAGTCCACAAGTCTTAAAGTGGCCAAGGTTGGAGACCCCTGATCTAGAACACTTGTGGGCAATCTCAAGTCCTTCCCTTGTCCAGAAAAGTTGAAAGAGGTGGTCTACTCACCAGCTGTTTGTTCTTTGCTACAGTCATGGGCTCCTCTTTTTATGGAGCCATTTCAGTTTTTCTTCTCTGGCAGAAGAAAGGAGAAGGAATGATAAAGAAATCATAAAAGTCCACTGAGAAAAAGAATTAATTAAAAATACAGGTGTTTTTTTCATCATCCCACTCATTCATCTTTTGTTCAGAACTCAGGAGATAACTTTGAGCATAGAAGGAAAAATAAGAAAAACAGCCTGAAGAGTCTGTGTGTGCTGGTGTCAGCTTGCACCTAAATCACATCCTTACTCACCTAAATAATTTAAGAGTGACAGATGTGGACAATCATCTTCATTCAATTTATATAGGGCTGCTGGGAAGATGAAATGGGACACCTCCCGAATATATGAGCATCTTTGAGAAAAAGCAGGACACTACCTTGATGTATCTACTTAGCCAGGGACCAGAGGACCAAACTTTTTAAAACTCTCCACCCATATGACACTTCAATCTCCATAATCCTTAACTAACTGGAATATATAGAAATTACTCCCATCTATGCTGGGAGTAGAGGAAAGATGAGGAAAGAAAATTGATATAAATTTGACTGCCCACACAACCTGTCTTTGTCACATCTCAGCAACAAGGCCAGATAGCAGTGCTGTCCTTAAACTTTGGGTTACCTGGCTGTTTCAAGACAATGACTAATAGTCACCCACCTAATATCACCTATTTAAGGAAAAAGTAACCACCAACCACTCTTGAGCATTTGATAGGGCAGGATTGAAGGGGCAAAGTATATTATTTTTACTTAGACTTTTTTGTATTGATTGTGTGCTTGTTGTGAGAAGCTGACACGGAATAATGTGCAAGACTTTTAGATAGTAGCCACAGAAATTTATTATTCCTATGTTAACCCCACCTCCACCCCCAAACATCTGCCTGATTGGAAGAATCCATTCAAAATAGACAGCAGGAATTCTGCATCAGAGAGTTCTCAGTCATGTTTGTGTTTCTGGATCCTCCCCCCTCCCCCCATTTCTCCTTCCACTCAGTCCCAATCAACTTTGATCAAGCAAAGAGGTTCCTCTTGCTCAACCCCACACCACATCCATGTATGTATTTGTGTGCCTGTTTGTCACACATGCTTCCTTGTTTTAGATTTTCTCAATACATGCATACTTCTTCTTGTGCCATATCCATCATTGGACGTTGACAATCATGTTGGCAATCCTATTTTTATCAACAGCCGCACGAAAAAATGCTGTTGAGGTATGTTTATATTGTGTGTATATGTTACATACATACAAACATATGCAATATACACATAGCTCAAGTAGGATTTCAGATGGACAAGTCTACCAGTATTCTGAGAGTATGACATTTCCATATGGCCATTCTACTGCAGCTAAACCAAAATAATGCCTTGGAGGCCCAGTGCCCAGTGGACAGGGAAAGGCTATTTCTGCAGCAAATTTCCACAGCCAATCAGAGTTGAGTAGAGTTGAGCAGATCACTGTCCTTGAAAGCATCATCTAAGTTTCACTCTTCAGGGTCCTTAGATGGTTGACACAGGAAGTTTTATCCTGGAAAAAAAGAAAAACAAAACACCACTTCCAACTAAGGATGACTTTAGATTGTCTCAGTTGTCTAGTAAGGAAACACCCAAGCACCTCAAAAACAGCAAAGCACCTTCATGCCTCCACGAGTAGGAATGAGAATTAGTTGTTAAACTAATGATTTATTAACCTCCCAATGAAGCATGGAGAAATTATATCTATCAATAGTGTGTCAGGTAACTATCAAGGGAGAAACAAAGCTTGTGATAACAGTGGGTGACTCAGTAAAAATGTCAGTGTTGTGCATGACACTGGTAAAAAGAAAAGTTTATAATCTACACTAAAAATGGTTGAAGATTTTTTTTAAAAAACCAGAAAACAAAACAGTAGCTTAAACTAGGCAAATGATATTGATGGCTTCCTTTTGCCCACTGTCAGAAAAGACGATTGTAAAGCTACTGATCTGCAGGTTACCCATATTTAAATGACACCAAAGGCCATGTTGGTTTTGAAATTGTGGGACTTACAATTCCCAACACATTTGGGGAAAGTTGATTTTTGACTAGTTGGAACACGTTCAGTATGAATGCCTTAGGGGCTCTTTAGATTAGCAAGTGATAGCGAAGAGATGGTGTGGCTGGATGGAGCTACTCTCTCTTTCTCACAAAGCTAGAACAAGAGTCGCTATCACCTGTGGTGTCAAACTAGGGCACTGCCTGTGGGCAAAAGTTCCAGGGTGCCTCCTTCAGCTTAATTCTTTTGAGGATGCTGCAGCTGCAGCTTAAAAGATCATTCACCGGATGACAGTCTGTAGGATGCAATCAATCAAGGCTTCTTCTTCTTTTGTTCCTATTGGTTACTCAACCATGAAGAAGTAGTAAAGAAATCTGTGTCCACAGACACACATGCATAAACAATCAGAAAGAGGAATATATAAAGAATGCTGCACACATACTTGCACCCTCTCCACCTGCCAGGGTAGATAGATACTTAGACTCAGACCCCGCTATTCCCTTTCAAGAATATATAAATGTAAAATGATAGGGTACTTTTATTTCAAGGATGGCAGCAAAAGCTTTGAAACTAGCATGCCAAAGACTATATATCCTGTTAACCATGTATATTTTCTCTGTAGAATGTATTAGATCAAGACAATTGCATTATAAAGACTGAGCTCCCACATTCCCATCTAATATCCATGGCTCCATTTGCTTCTAATTTTCTGGTATAATTTTAAAACTTTGCAAGGGATTCAAGTATGTATATTCAAATGCCTCGCCTAGGAAACCAAGATGAAGGGCGTGTTAAGAGCGATGTTTGAAATCTTGACCAGATAGCTAAAACAAATATTCATCCACCCTAAGAAATGATTTATTTATTTATTTGATTTGTCAATCGCTTACAAGATAATAGGTATAAGTATAAACATGAGTAAGAATAGAGGAAATAGGTACAAATAAATGGGGACAATAGGACAGGAATGGGAGGCACGATGGTGCACTTATGCATGCCCCTTACAGACCTCTTAGGAATGGGGTGAGGTCAACAGTGGATAGTTTGAGGTTAAAGGAGTGGATGTAACTACAGAGTCAGGTAGTGCATTCCAGACATTGACCACTCTGTTGCTGAAGTCGTACTTTCTGCAATCAAGTTTGGAGCAGTTAACATTGGGTTTGTAACTGTTGTGTGCTCTTGTATTGCTGCGGTTGAAGCTGAAGTAGTCATTGACTGGTAGGACATTGTAGCAGATAATTTTGTATACTATGCTTAAGTCCAACCGTAGGCGGCGTAATTCAAGATTGTCCAAGCCCAAAATTTCAAGCCTGGTGGCATAGGGTATTCTGTTGCGAGCAGAGGAGTGTAGTACTCTTCTTGTGAAATACTTCTGGACTCGCTCAATTGTATTAATGTCTGATATACAGTGTGGATTCCAGACAGATGAGCTGTATTCAAGTATTGGTCTAGCAAAGGTTTTGAATGCCCTAGTTAGCAATTCAATATTTCCAGAGGAGAAGCTTAGTAAGATTAGATTTACAACTCTTAATGCCTTTTTGGCAATGCTGTTACAGTGAGCTCTAGCGCTTAGATCATTAATATGATGGTTTCAAGATGTGCCTCTCTCAGGCCTGTCTTTTTGACCACTGCCATGAGAAGATGCTCCCAAAGTGTCACATTTCCACCTCCTGCTTGATCTTCTCCATCTTCAGAGGACCAGAGGGTAGCACTTACAAGGAGATAAATAAACAGAGATTTGCAAGTTTCCTGTTTCATAAAAGACAGTGATTAGGAGGGGTTTCTTCTGAAAAAGATTTCTTGAATGTAAGCTACTTTTCTGTATGCAACTATGCATAGAGTATATGCATAAAAGAAGGAGCATATATTCCGACTATTATTTTAACTGTGTGAGATCACAGAAAATGAACATCAAACTAAGGATGGGTATTAACTAAATAACAAGATCCACAACAGAATAATCTTAAACTCTTATAAGCACAGTTCCTCATTCTTTTCATTCTGCACTCCATATGTAACCAGGAATAAAGGTATTGTTTTTAAATCAACACTTTTTTTTTTCATTGGCCATATGTTAGCAAAAGACAGGACCTGATTTCTCCAGTGGGTGGGCCTAGGGCAGCAATCAGTGGACAGAAGCACACTGTTTTCTTTCTGAAATTTTATCCTTTCTTTAATATCTCTTTATCTCTCTCTCCCCCTCTTCACATTTAGTGAGCTCCTGCAGATAGACGGGTGATCAGATCACACACAAAGTTACTAATGTCTCTTCTGAAAACCCCTCTCTTTGACTTTCCATTTATCCATGACACCAGTTTTCTTTCCATGAATACATTATCTGAATAAACCTGGTGTTGTTCACAATTCTCTTCCAACTTTCATGTTCAAATTAAATATTTTTAATTTAATTTTACTTATTTATTTTGTCAATCGTTTACAAGGATAAACATAGTTGTGAATACATGAAATGAATACATGTAAGAAAAATAAAAGAAACAATAGGACAGGGACAGTAGGCACATTGGTGCACTTATGCACGCCCCCTACAGACCTCTTAGGAAAGGGGTGAGGTCAATAGTAGACAATCTAAGGTCTTTTGGGGGTTTGGGGAAGAAACCACAGAGTCAGGTAGAGTATTCCAGACATTGACCACTCTGTTGCTGAAGTCGTATTTCCAATATGTCCAAGAAACATATAAATATGAACACAGAGATATCAGAATGAAGGATGGTTTTGTCTAGCACCTAACTCTCCATTTGAAGTTAAGGAACCAGCTTGACTCTCTTCCCCTTCTCATGCACATCCCTTTAGGAGGAAAGGATGCAGAGATGCCACAGTGATCTGTTGAGCAACATCTTGGGAACATTATGATTTCCTCCTTATGAAGTTAGATTCAACAAATAATTCGAAGCAAGGCTGGGGTGGAGGCATCTTGTAGGAATACACCTTCCCATCTCTTGTAATCTCTACAGAACAGATCGCGGCAGCAGCCAATTCTTTTTTTCCTTCTTTTAACACTATTAAAAGGCTTCAGATTTGTGCCAGCATAGCGACGGCTGAAATATTCCAGCAATGCTGAGTATGAAGGGAGGGCGTTAGTCTCCTGCGTCAGACACACATGCTCTAAATCTCCTCGCTTATCCTTAGAGACCGGAGTTAACGCGCAAGGTTCCCAAATGTCACTGGAGCTGGACAGCAAACAACGCTCATAAAAACTGTCCCGAGTGGCCCCCGCTCACCTTTTAAGCCCTAACCAATCCCACCTGCAGCGCAGTCACAAACAGGCCGAAGTTTAGGGTCCCTGTTTGCGCAGGTTGACTCCTTGCCAACCGTTGCAAATAAGGCAATCGCCAAAGAAGGGCGAACGCAATTCGTTCGGGTTCCTCATTTTCTCTTTCTCTCTGTCGGTTAAGAGGCCGGTAAATACAAAGCGGTTTGGAAATTGAAGCGCGGTTGACGGAGGAGACTCGGTTGGGGTGAATCAATTAATCAAGGCTGCAGGTCTGGGCGGAGAAAGTGGAGGCTCGTGGGGGGGGGGGCTGGCGAGAGAGAGGGGTGGGTGGGAAGGGAGAGAAAGGGGGGAGCGAGAGAGCATGCGTTTGGGGCTTCTGCACCTACCCATCTCTCCAACACCCTCCTTCAAATCAGTCCCCAGTTCCTACCGAGTTCGGAGCTGCGCGGCTGCCCGCAAGGGTGCTTAGGAGGAAAGCAGAGAGGCAGGGAAGCTCTCTGATCTTGCTCCAGGGACGAACATCAGATGACAGCTCCAGCACGCCGAGGGAGGGGAACCCAGCTCGCTCTTCGTCGCTAGAGACAGCAGAGCTGAGCCTAGTTGCAGCTTCCCCGAAAGATCAGGAGCCGCGCAGCAGCGAGGGAGCGACTCTTCGGACATCCCCGCGCAAAGAGATAGCAGAGCCTGAACGCGAGAATCGAGAGCTTGTCTCACCGCTCCCCCCACCCCGCCCCTTTAAACGAGGAAGTACACGCCTGGGCAGAGCTGGAAAGGGGAAGCCGGCGAGGACCAGGGCAGTGCAAGGAGAAGTCTGCGGCTCGTAGCTGAAGATGCTGCTGCTGCTCCCGCTGTGGCTGTTGCTGCCGGAGTTGGCCCTCCTGGCGCCGGCTCAGAAGTTTTCAGCGCTCACGGTAAGGCAGCCCGGCTGGCCGGTGAACCTCCGGCTGTTTCCTTCTCTTCCCTCCAGTCGCCGCGCCGGGGCAGCAAAACCCTCCCGCCGTCCTTCGCCCCACGCTGGCCACCGGCTTCCCACCCACCAGGACACTCTCGCTGAGCTCTTTTGCTCAAGCGGGAACCTGCCCTGCAGTCGGGGAAAACGGTGACTTCGCTGGTCTCCGTGCCCAAAGTCTGGAGGGTGCCCGCTTCTTCCACGCGTCCCTCTCACGTGTTGGCAGAAACAAATCCTCACTCGAGGTGATCGGCTTGTTTTTAAAGCAAAAACAGGACTCCGGTCCTTAACCGTCCCGTCCCCCTCAAAATGTGAAAGTAGCAATTATGGCTTGTAGATCTTCGTCCCTTCTTCTCCCCATTACCACCACGATTGGTAACCTTTGTTTGATAGGATATTAGCAGAAATCTTAAAATTGGCATCGTTCTTAAGAACTCCTGTGCGCACAGACATGTTTGTTTGCAGTTAGTTTGGTGCTCTCCGCGAATTTTTCATAACTCTCTTCCCACAACCAAGGGGAAATCACTGGGTATCGATTTCCCTGTGCCTAATGGGGCACTGATATTTACATCCATTCTTCTCGGAGAGATTGAGGAGCATTTAATAAGATGAATTAATACTGAGTAAACCTCCGTGACTTGGGTATCCTCTGCCAGGCATTGTAAAGTAATTTGGAGCAATGCAGTTTATTGAGTTTGTGTTCGGGTTAAGGACACGCCAGTGCTGCATTTTAGGATTTATTTCATCCAATTTGGTTCTCCTGAAAGTGCTTGGACGAAGTGCAAGTGCAAGGAAAGTGTGGTTTGGGTTTAGCAGCATGCAGCTTGCTGGAAATTCTCGAGGAATTAGGCTCCTGGTTGCAACCTAATTGCTTTTTGGAAAGAAAAAAAAGGGGGGCGGGTGGGACAGAGTGAACTACAGATTTAAGGGTCTGAAACATTGGTCCTAAACGCAATGAGTTGGAATACAATTAAATGTTCAAAGATTTTAGGGCAATTTACTCCAAAGGAAACCCGCTTGAAATCATGCGGCTGGGCTATAGAGTTCACTCCAGTGAATGGGATTCACTTTCACTTTCTAGGTTGATGCTCCCTGCTTAATTTTTTTTGAAAGGAGAGTGAATAGGAAGCAAACTGGTGCTGAATAGGCTTGATAAAAATCCAGCTTCAGGACTGTTAAGTTATATAGCCACTGGGTATGATACAAAAGAACCTGGCTGTGCTTCTCTATGCTTTTTCGAAACTTGGTGGAACTTTCAAGCATCAAGTCTAATGAATGAATGAATGTAATGTCTAATCCAAGAGCAACTTTCTTTGAGCCACTTCCAATAGATTTAACATAGCACCAAATGATTACTGTATTTCCTGAAATATCAATTCCCCAGGTGTTTGGACTTGTTTTGTGGGAATGGCATGGATGTTCATTTCCCATTAATGCACTGAGCATTCGTTCAAATTGTGGGCAGAAATCCCAGCTATTCTTAGTAATTTCCCTTCCTTCTAAGCAGGTATGCTTAAAAGTACCCTGATCATTCTGATTTGTGAATGGTTTCTTTCAAAATATTTCCAGGCAGCTGCTGTGTTGCCAAGAAGTAGCAGTAGATGGTCAACAACTTTGGAGAGGCTAGTTTCATAAAAAGACCAACCATCACTTCCCTGGGAAAACTCAGTTATAGAAGTTACATTTGGTAAAATGATGGTTTCTTTTAACTTCCTGGATAGCCTTTCAGATACACAACATGCTTTTGCTTTAGAGAGCAATGGATGTCTTATTTCCAGGTTGACTCCCTAGTTAATTGGACTGTTCAAGGCCAAATATTCTATTGAGCATTCATTTATTCATGATGCCTTTAGCCACCCACTAACTAGTTATTCTACACAAACAATATCCAATGCAGAAGACAGGCATGAAGATTTTTTTAATTACATTTATATGCCGCCCTTCTCCGAAGACTCAGGGCAGCTTACAATTTTTGGGATACAACCCAATGCACTCAGCAATAGCCTTCATTCCATTGTATATGCCTGCTTATTACTAAGCGGCATTTTTACAAAGTCAGCTTATTGCCCCCAGCAATCTTGGGTCCTCAATTTACCTACCCCGAGAGGATGGAAGGCTGAGTCAACCTTGAGCCTGGTGGGATTCGAGCCTGCAGTAATTGCAGGCAGCTGGAACTTAAGTGCTAGGCGTTTAACAGCCTGTACCACCAAGGCCCAAGATTCAAAAGGATATCCTCTCTTCTAGTGTTGGCTGAGAATACTTAGAAAATTTAGTCAACTCTCTTTCCTAAATCTTCCCACTTGCCCTTTGTCATCAGATAGAAGACTTTCCTTCCTCAAGCTTTATGCTGGGGACAGAAAGAATAAATAGGTGTTTTGTGTGTGTATGTGTGTTCCCCTTAGTATGATTAGTTACTTTTCTGGCCCCTTTATGATGTACAGAATGTGTAATTTATGATTGCTAGATTGACCTCTTAGTTGTATTTCATGTTTTGTCCAGAATAACACCAACTTTTTTGGAAAAGAAGCCAGTTTGCCCTTGTGCTGTCCCCTTTCAAAAACTTATCCCTTTCCAAGATTTTTTAGCCATGTTGCTCGGATATTGCATATGAATTTTACTAAAGTCAGTCTCAGTAAGAATAAATGCAAACAGGCTAGCAAACAAACTTTTGCTCCACATTAAAAAAAACACCAGAGTCTACATATAATTGCTCATTTGTCATCAGCAAAAGAAAGCAGAACCACCTTCTGTTGCATATGCTATCAGTTTCATGAGAATACTTTAATAGAGGTGTTTATTTACATTAGAGTACCTGTATGTAAGCTAAACTGAAATATAGTATATTAATATGAATTTATGCAAGCTGATTATCACAGTTTATCATTCGTGGAAATTCCAGTTTCCTTTCTCTCATTGTATAAAGTTTTTTTGTGGGAAAGAATTAAAAAGAAACAAAACAAAAAAAGGTGCCAAGTTATCTAATTGATCTAATTTATCTTTAAATCATCTTAAAGATTGCATACTGGATAATAATGTAGTGGCACCTACATCATTTCAAAACATAAACTGGGAAAACTGCGAAGAAGTTTCTCTGCAGGTTCATATCAAATAGCCTTTTATTTACATTTGATAACATACAATATAGCAACAATAGCAATAGTATACAATTCTGTCTGACCAAAGAGTTAAAATCTCCCCTGCCCCCCCCACAAAACCCTGAGTGCCTTTGCAATGCTGCCTTTTCATGACAATTTTCTTACTTTGAAAATTGGCATTGTATTCTTTCCTTTATGGAGAAAGAATGGGCGACATATATTTCACATCTCCAGTGATAAGAAGATAAGAGATTCAGTCTACCAACCCCTAGTAGGATGCTGTTGCCTGGGTCTTCACTAGATGAAGGCTGCCCTTACTTCCAGTGTCATTGAAAATCTTAATCACTATAGAGATAGAGCTACACAGAAGTAAAAATAGGTACAGCAGCCAAGTATAAAACACAGATACATAAGAACCCTGGATTGTACATTAATTCTGATTTAGCTGCTTAAATCCAGTGGATTTCCAGTGGGAATTAATTGAATACACCTGTCTACATTTTATAGCTTTAGGACATGATTTGAAAGCATCCTTAGATGTACAGGTGGCATGCGGAGCCATTTGTGCGGGCATGTGAGCCTCAGCCAAACTTTACCTGCACTGTGTATGTGCGCACCTCCTGGAAGTGGCAAAACAGACCCGTTTTTTAGCCTCCAAAGGCTGCAGAGGCTTCCTTTAAGCCTCAGGGTGGCCTCAAAAGGCCTCAAAAGGGCCAAGAATCAGTTGGGAGGTTCGCGCATGCACAGTGCAGGTAAGGGGGCACAAGGGGGTCACATGCATGCACAAGGGGTCAGGGCGCATTGCCTTTTGGGTGTTGGCATGTGAGCCCAAAACGGTTAGCCACCACTGGTTTATAGCTTAGGCAGAGAAGAAGAAGAAGATGATTGGTCCATCAGCTATGCTGATTTCAAAAAGGCAGCCATGCAGGTTACATGTGAACATTTGACATTTATATACCCATCTATACATTTGATTATTTTGGTTCTGTCAACAGATCATGATTTGGGACCCCATAGCAAACTATAATCAGAATTGCAGTACAATATCATGCAATAAAATGACTCCTTTGTATTGCAGATAACAGATAATCAGAGTTGGAAGGGACCTTGTAGGTCATCTAGTCCAACTCCCCACCCAAGCGGGAGACCCTACACCATTTCTGACAAATGGCAGTCCACTCTCTTCTTGAAGGTCTCAAGTGATGACGCTCCCACAACTTCTGAGGGCAAGCTGTTCCATTGGTTGATTGTTCTCACTGTCAGAAAGTTTGTCCTTATTTCCAGGTTAAATTTCTCCTTGTTCAGTTTCCATCCATTATTCCTTGTCTGGCCTACAGGTGATTTAGAAAATAAAATAAAACCCCTTCCTCTCTGTGGCAGCCCCTCAAATATTGGAACACTGCTATCATGTCTCCCCTGGTCCTTCACTAGACTAGCCAGGCCCAGTTCCGGTAACCGTTCTTCACATGTTTTAGTCTCCAGTCCCTTAATCATCCTGGTTGCTCTTCTCTGTACTTTTTCTAGAGCCTCAACATCTTTTTTATAATGTGGTGACCAAAACTGGGTGCAGTACTCTAGGTGTGGACTTACTAAGGCTTTATAGAATGGTATTAGTACCTCACTTGATCTCAATTGTATCCCTCTGTTAATGCAACTTAGGACTGCATTAGCTTTTTTGGCTGCTGCTGCACACTGCTGGCTCATATTTAGCTGGTTGTCCACTAAGACTTCAAGATCCCTCTCACAGTTACTGCTATTGAGCCTGGTTTCACCCAGTCTATATGTGTACTTTTGGTTTTTCTTGCCTAAGTGTAGGACTTTACTTTTCTCTACATTGAATACATTGCTTCTCATTGTCTAATCAATCAAAGTTTTATGTGATTAATTTTCAAAGTAAGCCAGTGCAATATGCAGATACAATGGGATACTTTGTACTTCTACTAGATTCTTGATTGATCATTGCATTTTGATTGAGTTATCATTTGTAAAGTTTCAGGTTCTTTGACTCAATAGGACTTATTATTAGGTGATTATTAAGTTTACAAGTCTATGATTCTATGATTCTTTTCAGCATACCTTAAAATGAGCTATGTTAGCAAAGAGCCTTGTCTTTATTGATATAGATCCAAGGTTATAGACAGACCATTTTTTGAGAGCTTCAAGAATTAACACTTTTTGGTAAGGACAGTTTGGCAACAAAATGTAGCTGGCTGGTCATAATACAGTGCATGACTGGTCCTTGTTTTATTTGTGTAGTTTTGTAAGCTGCATCAAGATAATAAAACAACAGGACATTGATGACTAAATTAAATGTGTAAAAAGGTTAAATTAAAGCCATTATTAGAGAATTTCTTGCGATCACAGACCAAAATACAAGTATAATAAAAGAAGAAGGTAGGAAAAATAAAATCATGAACAATTGTTCACCAGAAACTTTGACTGAGGGGAATTAAAGCTATAAGAATGCTCCTTCTCAATTACAATCTATATGGTTGAGAGAGAAGTTGTATTTAAAAGGCAGCTGAGCAATTGACTGTAAAATAACTAATTTGCATAGTAAAATGACTAACTTTATGCCCTTTTCAGATCAACTAACCTGTTTGCCACAGGCTTTGAGATGACCATGGATTAATTGCAGAAGCAAAATGTTTTCTTTAGTGCTAGGTTTAAATAACTACTGTAAAACTCATAAAGAAGGGCCTTGGTGGTGCAGGCTGTTAAATGCCTAGCACTTAATTCCAGCTGCCTGCGATTACTGCAGGGTCGAATCCCACCAGGCTCAAGGCTGACTTCCATCCTCTCTGGGTAGGTAAACTGAGGACCCAAGATTGTTGGGGGCAATAAGTTGACTTTGTAAAAATGCCGCTTAGTAATAAGCAGGCATATACAATGGAATGAAGGCTATTGCTGAGCACATTGGGTTGCGCTCCAAAAAATTGTAAGCCGCCCTGAGTCTCCGGAGAAGGGCGGCATATAAATACGAATTTAAAAAAAAAATCCCTTAAAATCTAATGATTGTTTAAAGGGTTGGAGGCTTAAAGGGCTGGAACTCTGAGGAGGAACCATGTTATAGAATAGACATATTATTTATAACAGCCATAAAATGAACATATTTATCTTAGCCTTTCAGTAAATAAGAGTTTCTGCTATACAAAAATGAATGCTATCGGGCAATTATTTTTTGTGTAACTCAAAATGAGAATGGCTGGGTCATTCATGCCTGACATTCTTCAGAACGGGTTCCATTCTTTTTTTGCAGACTTTACCGGAAAATGATTTCTGGGTTAAAAGCTAGCACTTGGCAACCTTTAAAGAAGCTCCAAAATCTTTATGGTGTGGGATTTCTGCAAGGGTAGATCATAGTAAATCAGATAGATATTGACAGATTTCCATCCCTGGGGTGCTACATTTGAAAGTTTGGTTTAAAGTATTTTACAGTAAGTAATATAGAGTGTTTTTCCTCCTCCTTAAAGTTTAAACAATATTCTGACCCATGCCACTCTTGTGCCAGATCATGAAATTTCCTGATTTTAACAAAAATGTATGCATCATACAAAAGGATCAGTGCTGTTCGCTAGTAGTAATTTTATGTTACAGGTTAGCAGCTTTGTTTCCAAGAGATTAGAGAGGTTTGCAGCAGCTTAAATGTGATTGGAATTCAGCTACTTCTAGAGGGTAGATCATAACCAGGGGATGGGGAAGCAGCAATGAGGGAGAGAAATAAACGTTGGCTGTGAATACAGGCCATATCACTGTTCAATAAATTATGTCAAGGTAGAAAAGTGACTTGCTATGAAAATCTATTGCACACGAGATTGCACGTAGAAAAAAAATGAATGATTTCTAATAATTGAGAAATAATTGAAACATTTACTGTCAGTATACTAGTTATGAATCATATTCACTGAGGTACCTACGATAAAGGTAAAGGAATCTCTGCGGATTTTACTCTATTTGTTGTTGCCAACTATAGGGGATGATGCTCATCTCCATTTCAAGGGCCATTGACCGAGCACTGTTCAAAGACATTGCCATGGCCATGTAGCTAGCATAATGTCATGGAATACTGTTATCTTCCCACCAAAGTGATACCTATTAATCTATTTCCATTTGCATGCTTTAAGACTACCAGATTGTCAGGAGCTGGGGCAGGAATGGAGCTCAACCTGTTGCATTATGCTCAAGTCTCGAACTTTGGCTGTTGGCTGGAAAGCCAATAAGCCTAACATCTTAACCACTGAGCCGTCATGTCACCCCAAGTTATCTAAGAGAACCCAACAATTATCTGTAAGGGATATGACTTAAATTGCCACAATGAATCTGTAACAGGCTACTGGGATTACTTCATGAAGCATATCCAGTTGTAGTTCAGATTGTGGAATATTAAAGTCACATTTCCTAATTTAGGAATGTGACCATTTCAAGAAACATGGGCTTTATTAGCCGCTGCTTACCATCTATTCAAATTTCCCCCCAATGTATGCTAGGTCCCTAACATTTAATGGAGTATTCTGAAAATATGGAACTTCAGGGAATTGTCATTTTTCTAATGATATTAGAAATTTGCATTCACATAGATCAAATTGTATCCATGAACGGTGTTCTAGAGTGTTGATTATTACCTCATGGAACCAGTCTTCTAGATCTTTTGTCCCTGTGAACATGGCTTCATGAAAACATTTTTTTAACTTCAGTCTTTCAGATCTTACTTGTGTCGGTGTATATTGGCATACCTATTATACTTGACATTTGAGGGATTTGCCCTGTTCCACTAACCTACTCACAGTCACTCATGCCTTAGTCACTTCCCGTCTTGATTATTGCAATGCACTCTACATGGGGCTGCCCTTGAAGAACATCTGGAAGCTCCAGTTGGTGCAAAATGCAGCGGCCCACATAGTTTTGTACAGACCCCGGTGTGCACATGTATCACCTCTCCAGCGGGAGTTGCATTGGTTGCCGATTTGCTTCAAGGTTGTGCTGGTTGTCACCTTTAACACCTTTAACACCCTTCATGGCTTGGGACCAGGTTATCTGAGGGAAGGTCTCTTGCCGGTTACATCTACCCAACCCATTAGAGCGGGGAGGCAGGGAATGCTGCGGGTCCCATCCCTGAGGGAGATACACCTGGTGGGACCTAGAAGAAGGGCTTTCTATGTGGTGGCTCCCTCTCTCTGGAACATCATTCCTGCAGAGATTAGAATGGCCCCCTCTCTAATACTCTTCTGGAAGGCACTGAAGACCTGGTTCTGCCAGTGGGCCTGGAGAACCCAGAGTGGGATGGAGCCCATTAAATGGCTCGTGTGATCTGCTGTCGTCGGGGGTGGGGGTGGGAGTTGGGGGGTGATTTTTTTTCCAGATTTTGTTCTATTGTACTTTATTTGATTCTTTTTATTAGTTTTTATTGTTTTTATTTCAAATATGGTTTTACATTCTGTAAGCTGCCTCAAGTCACCATGGGTGAATAGGTGGCAATATAAATTCGATAAACAAACAAACAAGTAAACAAATAAATAAATATTCCTTTTTCCCATCTTCTCCAACACAATGTTAATCATAAAGTTGATTGTGATTTTTATGATCACGATCATAAAACCCCCAATGGGATTGACTTAGTTTAGTTCTGATTTAGCTTCAGTATGGAGAATAGAAGAACCTTAGACTGTAGGTTAATGCCGAGTACACTTGACTTTCATTTGGAATCACTGTCAAATGCTTAAAGATAGCAAAGATGCAGTTCTGAACTTTTCCAGAAATAATGGGCCATCTTTGTTCCTGTATTGCCTGTAACTATGATTTAAGTAACTAAGTGTATCTATTGGATCCACATGCTAGCTCTCCCCAATCTGGTGCCCTTCAAATATATTAGATATCTGTTGCCCAGAAATGAATGATAGAGAATATGGAAAGCCCAACAACTCTGATCTAGCAAAGTCTGAATCCAACAAATTGAAGAGCATCACCTGAAAAATGCTAGGATATGCAGTTGAGATGAGCGCTGTTTTGTGGAAGGGGGGTGCAGGACGTTATCTAGGATCTTCCTGCATGGTGTGGTGTCTCCCCACTTTATCTCACTGTCCTTGTTACAGGTTTGCCTCTCTCTGTTTCTATGGCTGATCTGTACTCTACCTCCCAAAGGAGATGTGAAAGCCAGTGATGACAACTGGTACTTCTGGAACCTTGTTCCTATTAGTACTTACTTTCTTGAAAAAGACAGGTTAACAGTCAGAAAGAATAAGGAGCAGAAGCAGGATCAGAAGGTCCTGTGGTCATCAGAAAGCCTGTCATGAAAAGAAGGGTTTGGCAGGGAGCAGACAATGATTGAAAACCAATGATGGGTCACACACTTTTAGCATATGTGCACATCAAGCAGATTCATTACTGTAGATATATTCCATGTTGGATGCACGGAAATACTTGTGAGGTGTGTTACTCTAACAATGCAAACACTGCAGAAATCAGCAATTTATACTCCGGGGAATCCAGTTGAGAGGTTTTCAAAATAGAAGAGACTGAAAATCATTCAGAAACATACATTATGAATATGCACTTGCATATTTATTTGATTTTGATGTCACCTGACTCCAACTAATCATAGTTAGTGACTTTCAGATTTTCACATACATATTTTGATTTTGTAATGCTGTATTTAAAAGGAATCCCTATATATTGAGAGCTGAAACTGCAAATACTGAATGCCATGGCATGTGATTTGAATTGTATATTCCATCATACATTGTCAGTATCCCAAAGCATTGTCAAAAACTCTGCAGGCTTTTGTGGAAGATTTGTCTGAAACCTGTTTTAATTTTTTTGTGCATGGTGAATGTGCTAATTGCAAAGATGTTTTTGATGGATTGTCTAGCTCCTCATTGCTAACTAAAGCTGCCAGTATAGAAGCAACTATAAAACAAACCATGTTAATTGAGTTTCAGTTAATTACTTTTCAATGCTTTTAAAATAGCAGGATCAAGAACTGTTAAAATTATCCAGTTCCAAACTTTCTTTGCACAACCATAAATTAACCAGAATATTGACAAAGACTGGCTATAGGGGAGATCCAGTAAGGGTCAGAGCTACTGCCTTAAAAAAAAAGATTCATCACTAAGTGACTAAATAATTTTACTTCCAGTCAGTACTTGGCTTGTACACTAGACTAGAAATAAAAATAACAGGAAGAAGGCAAGAACAAACCATTTCTCTATTGGGATAAAAAAAAATGATGTAGTTGTGTCCCTGTAAATCATTAGAATAGCATGTGATTGGAAGATAACTTTGCCTTTATCAAGGAAGTAATCTTTATATTGAGAAATCTGAATTCTTTAGCTTTCCATTAATGTTTATGCACTTTCCCTCATCTTACTCAATATAATATTTGTGTGCATGTGTGCTTGATTGCATGTGTATGTATTTATGGATTCAGTAAGAAAGTCACAAAAGTCAGTTAAGAACTAGTTGAATGCTCTGGCATTGACTATGATGTTGAACTGGTTCTTAACTGGTTTTTAACATTTGCTATAGTCAACAGTTATAGGCAACAGTCAACAGGCTCTAATTCTTGACATAAATGGCTAGATATTTTTAATGCATGTCCTTTGTTATACCATGCAGACATTGTCTTGTCTACAATCCTGAGTATACATAGGGAGGAATTAGGCTGACCTTATTCAGTCCAGATTCTAACATATTAATCACACACATATGAAGGAGAGGAGGAGAAGGAGGAGGGGGACTAATAATCAGAAGGGCATTATTAGCAGTACTAGCAACCATTAAGATTTCTTGAGAATAGCCAATAGTCATATTTTATTTATTTGCAATCATTGTCATTTGAAAATTCTATGTCTGTGCATGTAATGAACACCAGATGGTGACTAGCTGATGTTTTGCAGCTTGCCATGGCAACTCATCACCATTTTTCAAATGGTATGATGATAAATTGATTGAGAGTTCAGATAATTTGGTATGACCTCTGTGAAGTTGTGAGGCCTGTTAGGATCAGATTACTGACCAACTCAGTTCTCTAACTTGGCCAGGGTAAACAGAGCATTGTACTTAATCCTGCTAATTTCCCAATCTTTCCCAATCTTTAAATCACTTACATTGCTTTCTTGAATTCATGTTACTACTTTGAAATAGCATGCACAGGGCGATAACTGGAAATTTGGAATATTCTTTACTTCCTGAGCCACTGGACTGGGACTACCACAATGACACCAGACTGACCTTCTGTCTCAATATGTAGTTGCTTGCATCTTTTATGCTCAGTGATGTGGGAGTAAGTTTTGTTACAGTTAGTAAAGTATACATCAAGTCCAACATCTTCTCAGTGCAGAAATCCAATTTAAAACATCCTAGATAAACTACTTAACCTCTCCCCAAAGTCTCCACGTCTGACTATGCTGTTTTCAGTAAAGGAGAATTCGCTATGTAGAATGTGTCTAGGTTCCACTATCAAGCTATTCTTAGGTTAGAACATTTTTCTAGCATTTACTCAGAATTTGTGGAACAGCCTTTCTAGCTTGATATCTTGCAGTTAGGTTAACTTTGGTTTCCACAGATTATCATCCAACAATGTATACATTGGCTGAAATGTATAACAGGTGAAAGTTCCAGATATTTTCAGCATTCAGTTGGTGACTTTGGATCTCTACTCTCTGTCAGCCCAACTCATTTGATAGGGTTGTTGTTTTGAGGAAAATTGAAGGAGGAAGGAGTATTAAGTATGTTTACCACCTTGAGCTATTGAAACTGGGGCAGTCACTCTCTCTCTCAACCCTGGGAAGGAAGCAACGGTAAACCACTTCTGAAAATCTTGTCAAGAAAATTGCAGGGACTGGTCCAGATAATTGCCAGAAGTAAGGCACAACAATACATAAACTACCTTGTTCAGTGCTGTCTCCAGGGTTTCAAACAAATTTATTTTCTAACCCAACTTGGACATGAAAAGCCTTCTGTGTGTAGATAATTCAATCTTTTTATGTGATGGCTCTTTGATATATCATTAAAGAGAAATGGGGAGGTTTATACTGGGGAAAAGTAGCAACCAGAGGGAAGTAAAAAAAAAAGGGTGAAAAGTGAAAAGAAAGAGACTCAAAGTGTCTGAAAGTTTTTCCTATTATCTCACCTATCAGTTAGGATCTTACGCATACAAACCAATTGACGCTCTTCCAAAGCTTTCTTCTGTTTAAATCACTGTGTAGTTGAGAAAAAGCTGTGTGTTGTGCTCTTTAAATCCCATACTAGATGGGTTTCAGATGGGTTTCAGATTCTGATTTCTGCTTCACATGGCTGGGTCCCCCAAAGAAGGAAAAAAGGACCAAATATATTGTTTTGAATAAATATAAATCAAAAATGATATAACACTGATCCAGGTTTCTCATATACAGCACTGCCCTATCCCTTTAGTAATAGGAGATGGCAAGTGTTTGATTTTGGGTTTCTTTGAAGGTAGCAAATGTTATCATTTTAATGTGTGTGGTTGTTGATGTTTCTGTGCCATGGGGCATAATTGCATTTTTTTTTGCCTAAAGTCTAAAGATTTCAGGCTGCTCTGCCAATATTCTGATGGTCTGGAGAAGTGAACGATCTGCATTTGTAAATGGATATTTTCAACAATAACTCCCCAAATTCAGTTTGCAAGTTTTATTTTATTTTATTTTTTGTTTCCTGTAATATCAATTGGCAACTGCAGTTGTTTGGAAAATATTGTTTGGCAGCCAATAGAATGAAAAAAATACCGCTTAAAAAAACCAATTCTGCCAGATGTTGAATATTTAGGGTAACATTTTATTTTGTTTCATTTCTTTTTGCCCAGCACTTACCTTATGTGATTTTAATACCCTGGATGGCTTCCACATCGGTTTAGATGGGCCACTGTAGTTGAACAGAGAAAGCCAAAACACAATCAAAACCTTCCAATCTTAGGGACACACTTGGATGGCGCCTAGAAACCCAAACATTTGGAGAAGTTACTTTAATTTAATTCAAACCAAGACCATAAATAAAGCTCTGGGTGGCTTAGATCATAGCAGCAGCCTTGTTAGAAGAAATGGTGTAACCAAGAACACTAACCTTGAAAATAAAATATCCCTGGCTTTTTACTAAAACAAATTTCCAAGATATGTTTCTTACTTTGAAAAGAATATAAAGGAATACAGCAAACCCTTCCATGATAACTAATGGAAAATAAATTTTACCAGGCATTCTGTGTACCCTTATTATCGGGGGGCAGGGGAATGATAAATGAAATTGTAGCTCATCTTTTCATTAAAAACCACCAGTTATTATGTAATAAAATACAAATAAAATAAAATGTCATGCCTAAAACATGAACAATTATTAATTTAAAAACGTACGTATCCATGACATTAAAACATACATCAGCAACAAGTAACCATGAAAGCCAAATATTTGTCTGGAGATAGATAGATAGATAGATAGATAGATAGATAGGTAGATAGGTAGATAGGTAGATAGGTAGATAGAGGTAGATAGAGATAGGTAGATAGGTAGATAGAGATAGAGATAGATAGATAGATAGATAGATAGATAGAGATAGAGATAGATAGATGGACAGATAGACAGATAGAGATAGAGATAGATAGGCAGATAGAAATAGAGATAGATAGAGATAGACAGACAGAGATAGAGATAGATAGAGATAGATAAATAGACAGATAAATAGAGATAGAAAGAGATAGAGGTAGATAGAGATAGATATAGACCAATAGATCAATAGGCAGATAGACAGAGACAGATATAGATAGATAGAGATAGAGATAGAGTTAGAGTAGATAGATAGATAGATAGATAGACGTAGATAGAGATATATAGATGTAGATAGACAGACAGAGATAGAGATAGAGAGAGATAGAGATAGACAGACAAAGATAGAGATAGATAGATAGATAGACAGATAGATAGAGATAGAGATAGATAGAGATAGATAATGATAGATAAATAGATATAGATGGATATAGATAGATAGACAGGCAGAGATAGAGATAGAAGGAAATAGAGATAGAGATAGATCGATAGATCGATAGGCAGATAGACAGAGATAGATAGAGATAGAGATGGAGATGGAGATACAGATACAGATACAGATGCAGATACAGATACAGATAGCGATAGATAGATAGATGGACAGGTAGAGATAGAGATGATAGATAGATAGATAGATAGATAGATAGATAGATAGAGATAGAGATAGAGATTTGTCTGCAGTTGAAAGAATTATAAAAATGGTATTGAATCTCTTCCTCTGACATGAAGTTCTGGAGCTTTGGATCAGTCATGAGGAAGGCTCTACTACAGTGGCCCCAGGGACTGGTTCCATGGAGAGAGATTTTTCTGAGGATCGGAGGGGGCATGGTTTCACATGCTGCCTGCATCCCACGGATGTTGCTTAGCTTGTTTGTGTGGCCTGGTTCCTGGAATGCAAAGAACTGGTTCCGGTCCATGGTGTTGGGGACCTTTGCTCTGTTCCATGTGTCTCTGCATTGTGCAAAAGAGTGAAGGGCCTCTCTTATAAGAGAACACATTATTTCAAATATCCAAGGGGCATTAGAGGCACTACTCTGAACTTTGCAGAATCGGTTTTCCTGTAAGTTTAATTGCATCAAGTCACAAATGTTGGGAGGCAAGGAATGGAGTAGTGTATGCACTGTGAAGTTTTCCCCTTCATCCCTTAAAATAGACTGTTGCCCTCAAGACAACACAGATAACAGATAATTAGAGTTGGATGGGACCTTGTAGGTCATCTAGTCCAACCCCCTGCCCAAGCAGGAGGCCCTACACCATTTCTGACAGATGGGAGTCCAATCTCTTCTTGAAGGTCTCAAGTGATGGCTCTCCCACAACTTCCGAGGGCAGACTGTTCCATTGGTTTGATTGTTCTCACTGTCAGAAAGTTTCTCCTTATTTCCAGGTTAAATTTCTCCTTGTTCAGTTTCCATCCATTATTCCTTGTCTGGCCTTCGGGTGCTTTGATAGCTTGACCCCCTCCTCTCTGTGGCAACCCCTCAAATATTGGAACACTGCTATCATATCTCCCTGGTCCAGTAACAGAATATTGAAGAGTGGCTGTATACTATCAATGTAAGTATGATATAGAGTGGTCATAGTAAGTGATAAAAATCATATGGTTTCATGAACTATTACTTTGGTTTATTTGATACATCTGCTTTTGGTCACTTTTAGAAATCAAGGTATATAAGAACCATTTTTTGCAGGTTTCCCCTCTTTTTAGTTGTCATAATTGTGCTAATTCATGGAGGCAAGTATATTTTAAAATAGCTGGATAATATCTGAATTTTAGTGACTGGGGAATATTTCCCTGAAACAATTCTGAAGAATGAACAAGTTTGCATCCATTTCTCTGACATTTTTGTTGATCTTAGAGTGGTTATGGATGTGAATACACACAAACACACGCTTATATACACATAGAAAGGGAAGATAAAATAAATCCTTTTCAGGTACTACAGATAGTCCTGGACTTATGACCATAAATGAGCCTAGAATCACAATTTTAATTGTACCAATTGTTAAGTGGGCCATCATGTCACTGGCCCAATTTTACCATTTGTTTGCTGCAATTGTTAAGCAAAGGCTATGGTTAAGCTTGTAATTCTTAGATATGGGAAATAGTTACCATGAAATATAGAACCTCTCACCATGATGGAGAAACCAAGGGATCTGTGGTATGCCAGTTAATCTGTTGGGTGAACCATTTGTGGTTAATTAGCTCAGGGCCTTTATAGATCAATGCCCATTTCACAGAATGAATGTCAAATGATGGGCATTGATATCCTAAGTGGCTCAACATGCACAATCATATATTCAAAGCATATTTTGAAGCCATTTCAAGAAGTAGCATCTTGCTTATAACATTGTTTCAAACCATTCAATCAATATTTATGACTCCCATCATTTTGTATAGGAGTGCTTTGTTCAGCAATTTTTAGTATTATCAATGTTAGCCATCATTTTTTTGATAATATTAAATTATCAAATATTAAAGAAGCTTTAATATTCCACAGCACTGGCCAGCGAATATCATAAATTTAAAAAAGAAAGTGTTCCTTGACCTAAGGAATACTAGCAAAGCTCAGATTAATTTATGAAACCATCATTGAACCTCATGCCCTGTTTTTGGGTGTGAGAATATACAGTATATGGAGTTTAATTGCAGGACAGCCTAGAATTACCTCCTGTTTCTTTTACTTCTTTAAGGTAGCTCTGTGTGTGTGTGTGTGTGTGTGTGTGTCCCTTTTCCTTTTTTTGTACTTGAGAATGGTAACAGTTTTGCATTAGATTCCTCAAACGCTGGAGTTTCTTCCTACATTGCCACAATCATGGTAAGGGATCTTTTGAGTAGCTGCCTGTACCGAAAGCATGCTAATTAGAGATCAAAGCAGATGAGTTTGCTCTTGTATTTGCTACAGGTGGGCCATTCCACTGCCTTTTTAAAAAAATATTCCTTAGTTTAAATAAGAAAGAAGAACCTGACATGTATCAATAATACAGTAAATATGGCAGATTTGAGATTGAGCTATGTATTTTAAGCTTAAAGAAACCTAGGAGAATCCTTTGCAAGAAAAGGGGATCATATTCGTAATGCTGAAATTAAAAACAGACCATTGCATTATACCAGCCTCCTAACCTTGAACTCAGAATTCTAAAATTCTCCACCGGAATCGGCCATGCTGATTAGTTCTCCTGGAAATTATAATTGTAGCCCATCTGGAGGCCACCAAGTTGAAGAAACATGCTTTATAATTCTGCCGCATAAGGATTAAGCATATTTATCTTTTGGAAGTGGTGAGAGCATAACAAAAATGCTGTTAAAAAGTGGAGAACACATTTTACGGGGGGAAAGAGAGACTGAAAGGTTTTCAGAATCTAGCTATGACTGATAAATTTGATTCATTTGAACTTGTACTATGTTTTAAACATGTCTTGATGATATAGTGTTCCACAAAAGGCAGTCCTGTGTAATTAAGCTACAATTTTGTGATTTTTTTAAACAAAATCTGTAGTAATTGTATATGAATATATATACAATATATGCATATTGCATATATATGCAATATGTCGAAGATTTTTTTTATTTATTTTATTTTATTTGGACTTGTATGCCGCCCCATCTCCGAAGACTCGGGTTGGCTCACAGCTAAAAACAACAACAATAAATAGTTAAGAAAAAATTAAATCAATTTCACAAGCCCAAAGAGACAAATTTACAATCCTTAAAAATATAAAAACCACCCCCCCCAGGAAGGGTCACAGCCCGGGTTGGTCAAACAACCAGTTCTTCAAATCATGGCGGAAGGTGCGGAGGTCAGGGGCCAGGCGGAGTCCCAGGGGGAGTTGGTTCCAGAGGTCAGGGGCCGCGACAGAGTAGGCTCGTCGTCGGTGGACCGCCAGCCGGCATTGGCCCACCGACGGGACCCCGAGGAGTCCTTGCCTATGTGCTCGCACAGGGTGGTTGGTATTCGATGTCGGCAGGAGTCGCTCCCTTAAATATTGAGGACCCAAGTCATGAAGGACTTTGTATGTTAAAACTAAGACCTTGAATCTCACCCGGAGCGCAACCGGCAACCAATGCAGGCAGCGCAGGAGGGGGGGTAACATGGGAGAATTGGGAGACTCCCATCACCACCTGCGCCGTCGCATTCTGCACCAGCTGCAATCTCCGGATGGTATGCAAAGGCAGTCCTAAGTAGAGGGCGTTGCAGTAGTCGAGTCTAGAGGTAACAAGGGCATGAGTGACTGTGCGCAGGGCATCTCGGTCCAGAAATGGGCGTAGTTGATGAACAAGGCGGAGTTGGGCAAAGGCCCCCCTGGCAACGGCCCCCACCTGCTCCTTCAACTGGAGCCGTACATCCAGGAGGACCCCCAAATTCCATGCCCTATCCACAGGGGGCAACACCTCACCCCCTATGGCCAAAGATGGATATTCCTGACTGGGCCGAGATGCCGGTATGCACAGCCACTCAGTCTTGGAAGATAAATATATGTTCATGCCAAAATGCTAGAAATAATTTTGAATAACAGGAAAATAATAATGCTATGCCCCACTCCTACAGATTATCTTGCCGAATGCCTGTTATCTTTAAAGTGGACAATATTGGAAACTAGTTTACACTTAAAATGAAAAACTAGATCAGTACAGGATTCAACACTGAGAACCATAATTTGCATATTCTTTTTTGAGTGTTTTGATAATCATAAGTTTCAGAAATATGTGCCCTTTCATAACTGTAATTGTAATTTTAGGCGTTTTTCTACAGACACGTTTTCCTGGTTATTGTACATGTAAATCTGCCACTATAAGTCATCAAGCATTTCTGCAACCATGATCCCACTTTTTTTTTAAAGTAACATTGCCAGGTAGCATCTCTTACTCGATTGAAATCCCTGTGCCACAACACTCAACAAGTGGGATTGTATTCCCTTTCACCACTTGGAATCTTGCCTGCAATATTGAACGCTAGATAAAGACACCCACCCATGCATGCCATTCACATGGATAAGTTGTGTTCTTTGGCCTGACTTTTGAGGTTGATGGCAACATATTCTGTATTTACGCATCAGTAGGACTGCACAATGCATGTTGGTTGACTTCTGGATTAAAGCCTGAATGCTTCCTTCCAAGTAACTGCCTTATTTGACTGTAACTCATCAATAAATCTCTCTCTCCCTCCCTCTCTTTCCCTTTGTGTGTTTGTATGACTCAAAATTGCTGTAACATTAATGGTGGTCTCAGTACATGTTTTATCATGATATTCTGAATTATTTGTATTCTTTATGACTGAACTTGAGGTTAAATATCAGCAATACCTCTCTATAAGTCCTGTTGGGCATGGCCATATGACGAAAGAAGCCAGCATTCAAAAGGACCTCCAAGACTTAATATATTAAAATTGACCTCTGTAATGTTGCTTTAATGAGCCACTGGAGGGAGCCCAAGAACAATGTGATTTTGTTATTATCTGGTAGGGGCTGAAAACACTTGCATCCCATCCTGTCACCCACTACTAAACTTGGTAAATACAAAAGTTTGAGTTTAAGTGCAATGTCTTAAGAATATGAAATATAGAATGGAAAAGTTAAAGTGAATCACATGTATAGCATGTTTCTTTTTCAGTTGTTCAGTGTCACAAAAGAAATAAAGAGGCGGCCCAGGAGAGACAGGATAGCAGATTTTCTAATAGTTAATGAGCTGCCACGGGGTAGAGGACACTGATTATTCTCCATAGCATCTGAGGGCAGGACAAGAAGTAATGGGTGGAAGCTCATGACAGGGACAACCAATCTGGACCTAAGGAGGAATTTCCTGACAGTGAGAATGATTAATCAATGGAATGGAATTGCTTTTGAGAATCGTGGGTGCTCCATTGCCATTTGTTTGGGATGGTATATGAACTTAGGCCTTGGGTTGGATTAGAAAACTTCCAAGGGCCCTTCCAGTGCTATGATTCTATGAAATTCAGCTATGTAAAGATTGATGGAAGATTCCCAGAAATATCTGGATAGGTATAACTTCATAGATTTTAATATAACCATAGAGGAGTTAAGTATATACATCTTTTGCACAAAACATTCATGTGGTTAACTACTCATAGCAATGCAGTGGGCAGAGGTGGTTCTGGTTTTGGATTCAGATTAGGAGAGATCCACATTTAGTTAGGACCTTTGAGGAGAGGACAAGGCTAAGACTGATGGTGGGGTCAAACACATTGTTGGTTTGTATAGATAACTAGAAATAAACCTGTAGTACTTGTGAACTATTCCTGATTTCTTGCACCTGGCAGGTCTGTTAAGAGGGATCTTTCTTCAGCTATTAAGAATTATTTTTAATTAAATTATTAGATGATTTTGGGCAGGTAAGATCAACCTACCTTACTTCACATAGCTTGGGGGTATGGCTTCAGTTGAGAAATGGAGACAATATATGTTGCAATATATGGTACTCCATGAAAGATACCCATGCAGTAGAGTGCAAGGGAGAAGATAAGAGACATGGCAGTGAAATGATGCAAAAGCAATTGAAACTTGAGGTCAAAGATTAACTAGATAAATGATAAATGAAACACAGAAATCAAGAAAGACAAGAAACAGCTAAAAGACAGAGGATTATTGGTCAAAAGTCTAAGTAGACTCCATTTCAGCTTATCCACCTTGTATTGCATTTATATAGCTCTCTTTTCATATCTGCCTGGTACTTAAAACTTTCCTATAAATGTTTTAAAATAATAAAACAATCCAAACCCACCCTCATTACAGTCACAGTTCCAAACCCACCTACCCAGCAATAGTTTCCATTTAATTGAATTCAATTTACTCTTGAATAGATATTGTTGGAAAGTAGTTATTAGAAAGTTGACCTAATTCCATTTAGCAAGGAAGGGTCAATTAGAACAGATAAGGAAAGAGAAGAAATTGTTATACTTGTAGCACCAGATATAACATGTGCCTATTAGAAAGCAACAAATCAAGCTAATCTTTATTAGGAAACTTAAACTTGAAAATTCTAGAATTAAACAGGTACCTATTGGCTGTTTATTCGTGACTACAAAAATGGGTTGCACCCCCTGCCAGAAGACTGAGCTGCACTTAATGTTTTTACCTTGTGTGCTAATAAAATTTTGAACTCTGATTTACAGAAGCTGGCATTTGACCTGAGCAGGGAATAAAGCACAGGGAATAAATTTCTTCTCCCAACTTGTATAAATGAGAGTATTATCATCATCATCATCATCATCATCATCATCATCATCATCATCATCATCACAGTCAGCCAGATGTTCAGATTGGGTTTGGCATTTTTGTCTGCCTATCGAGTCCTTACAAAATACCTGAGATAGGCAAATCTGGATGATTGATGGTGTTACAGATATCGCCGCAGGATGGAAGCTGTTCCAAGTAAAGCTGCCTTCTGCAATTGACTGATAGCAAATTTGTCAATGCCTATGGTGTTCAAGTGGTGCTCCAGTTGTTTTGGGACTGCACCCAAGGCACCTATTACTATTGGTACTATCCTTAAACATGAATCTCAGTCAAATGAACATTAAAAAAATGCATCACAAATACCATTGACTGGTGCTAATGGTTGATATGGGTTGCTGCCAGCGTCCTAGGTATCAACTTCTTAAGATGTTCAATGTTCCAAGTAGCACCGTTTTTTGCAGTTCCACTGGTGTTATTGCAGGAAGCTGCAATTTCTCGATGTATTTTATAAAATTCTTGGACATGGTACCAAGAATGCCCCCATGACAATGGGTATCACTGTTACATGTCTCATTCATGATCGTGTAGTTTTGATGGCCAGGTCACAATATTTCGTGATTTTTTTCCAGTTCTTTTTCTTCGACTCTGGCATCTCCTGGAACCACGATATCAATAAATTGTACGTTTCAATTTTCGACAACTGTGATATCTGGTGTGTTGTGTTCCAAATGTTGATCCATCTGTATTCAAAAACCCCACAAGATCTTCACCTTCTTATTTTCGATAACTTTTTCCACTTTATGGTTCCCATGACTTTTTGGATACAGGTAAGTCGTATTTTTTACACAATGACCAATGGATTAATGTAGCAACTCGGTCGTGTCTAGCTTTGTAATCAGTTTGTGCAATTTTGCTGCCTTCATATTAAATGTGAAACAGTTTTGACTTTGTCATTGCAAAGTCAGCAGTTTGGATTGTCAGTGGATTTTTGTATCTTCGCTTTCATGGCATTAGTTTGTAGTGCTTGTTCTTGAGCAGCAAGTATTAAACCTTCCGTTTCTTTCTTGAGGGTTCCCATCTTAAGCCAGGCCCATGTCAAGTTGTCATCACATTTTCCTTCAATGCTTTTCAAGTGCTGTCCATGCAAAGCTTTGGTTTTCCATCTGTTTAATCTGTCATCGGGCTGTTTTCCTTTTATTCTGCTTTTGTTTCTGTTATTTTTATAATGTTCTCCGTTTTCACAGCCTGCAGCAATTTTTCTGTACTTTGGTTCATATAATCAAACTTCATTTTTCTTCTTCTCCTTATTTCTTATTTTTATTCTTATTTTTTTAATTGTGGTTATTATTTACACAAAAATGTGAAATCACAACTGCCAGCTCTTTAGTTCATGTTACTCTTCATACTGTGTTTCCCCGAAAATAAGACCTACCCCGAAAATAAGACCTAGTGTAAATCTCCAGTTCCAGGAAGACTTTTCAGGGAGCAACCGTGCACCCGCGAAACACCCCCCCCTACACACTCACACCCACTATTTGGCACCATAAATATATAAGACCTACCCCGAAAATAAGACCTAGTGTGTTTTTGGGAGCCAAAAAAAATATAAGACAGTGTCTTATTTTCGGGGAAACACGGTAGGCATTAAGGTCTTCCCAAGAACCTAACATGTTATAATGTATCAGCATAATATAATTGTGCATTCAACCAGTGGTGGCCTTTTGCAATTGACAGATGGAAATTTTCTTAATGTGCAGATTTTCTAAGTGCCATGCAAAATTTTGGGGTGTGACATCCAGTTCACCAATAACCACTGAGACCACCACAGCCAGTTTATGCCATAATCTTTCAACTTCAATTTTCAGATCTTGATCTTGATATTTATTGCCACATCAATTATCCATACTTTCTTCTTTTCAACCACAGTTACTAAAATGTGTTGTAACTGTTCATTCCAATAAATTTTTAGAAAAAGACAGGCAATCTGAAACCTCTTCAAACCCCAAATCCCAGTAAATCCTTTAATCAAAATTTGGTTAATAAACTGACAAATGACAAGCATTAACTTTTCCATCTTTCTCAACCAAAAAAAAAACCCAATCAGAAAAGACAATCTTTTAAAATGTGCCCCTACCACTTAAACTCCAGAAAAGCGCAAGATATCCAAGACTGTTAAATATATGTAAATGGTGGGTTGAATAAGGAAGTTTTTGTCTTAACAACAACAACAAAAAGATCAGTTGCAGTGTTTCTGAAAAGAAAGCTCTCTCATTTTCTGACATTAACCTCAGTTTTATCTAGCACTATTTTCAGACTGATGTATGCATAATGTACTTTAGGAATCAAGATGTGATTTTTTTTCAGGGGAAAATACTGAGCTGGATCATTTAAACATATACGGGATACATAGCACAATACCAATAAATAACTTCTAAGTGTGCCTAACTCTGGCTCAGTGTGCTTTTCCTCATAATATCTTTGTGTTTTCATATGTTAATATTTTTTTAAAACTAAATAAAATTTGGAAAAGTTGGGTAATTGAGTAGATTTACTGATGTGCCCATGGAGAAATGTCAGTTTTGTATTGTCATTTTTTAAATTAAAAAAAAGGTTAAGACAACCATATAGATTTTTCTCTCTCTTTCTTTTTACACACAGAAAATTTTTCTAGAGAAATTTTGTGGAATATGAATGCTAAAATGTTAGTGTTTATAAAACATATTTTTATTTTAAACTATTGAATTTTTAAGAAATAGAATCTAGCACCAGATAATTTCCTTGGGATATCTAACCAGAGCTTTCTTGATCCCACCCTGTGTCCTGTAGGTGATCTGGGTATTAAAAAAACTGAGATTTCTATACAGTATTAGTCTCTGTAAATGAATAATATGTGACATTAATACAAACATTAATGATTCTTGGTTGTTTAGAATTGCTGGAAACAGGACAGAAAGTCAATGAAGGGGAACATCATGGTGCCATATGATAACAAAAAAAAAATTGAAATAAAATAGCAATGATAGGATTTTTTCTTAACAACAAATGCTTCTGCCAAAAAAACAAAGGCCTATTTAGTGTAGCGGTTAAGCTAGAATCCAGGAGGCAATGAGGTCTAGTCCTGCCTTAGCCATGAAAGCCAACTGGGTGACTTTGGGCCAATGACTTTCTCTCAGCTCATCTGATCTTACCGGGTTGTTGTTATGGGGAAAATAGAAGGGGGAAGAAGTATTAGGTATGATTTTCATCTTGAGTTGTACATGAAAAAAGAGGTGGGATAAAAATCTTTTTTAAAAAAGTTTAAAAGGTGCAGAATCTCTTTTAGTACAAAGCAAGCAAATCTTTCTACTTTTGAATAGGTAGATGGGATTAAAATATGGCGAGGATGGCTAAATACAAAGTGAAACCTGGTTTTTATTGGTTGCAGCAGGGTTGAGGAAAGTTTTGCTTGGAATTCTTCCTTCCACATATTTATTAAAAGTACAGGTTCACTGCCCCTTTTACCAATTCAAGTTAAACATTTATAATACACAAGGGTTTGCCATGTGCATTTAATAGAAGCCTATCATATAAAATCATAAAACAAAGCTTTTCGGGACATGATGGGTAAAACTCATACTTGGTGTTAGAGAACTGGGCCCATAAAAATTGGTGATTCTGATTTCACACATTCTATCATTTTGGGGGGGCAGGAACAGTCATATTTTTAAATGCTGTTCCTTGCTTCTACTTACCCCTAGTGATTTTTCCTGAACAGGGAAAACCTATAGCAATAGGAAAACAAAAAAGACTAAGTCTTTGTATACGAAGGACTATCTTCTTCAATATAAGCTATGACAAACTGATCATCTGCAGCCTATACATCTTTCTATCTTCAATAGTTTTGGATCTCTGATTTCACACCTCACATCAACTGTTGCATACCTAATAAAAAACAGCTTATGTGCTACAGATGGAAATAAGGAAATGAAGCATTTGGTATGTTCCCAAGCTGCTATACTTCCCAGCTGGTTATGATTGGCAATTCTCTTTTCAGATGCTTGCAATTTCTTGGAATTCATGCCTTTTGTATAGGTTAGGAAAATCCAAAGGTTTTCTCTTCTTGTTGCATGTTTGCAGCACTGGATAATCAATTGGCATAGCAAGTTAGTTTATTGTTCTACTGTTGGTACAGGAATGGTATTTCCTCAGTATCAGTGATTAAAATCTAGGAAATACACCCTGCATTTATAATAGCTTGACTGGCAGTTCTAGTGTTTTTAAAAGCAGATTGGAAAATGTTTTTGTAATGTTTAATATAAAATATTAACTTGGCAATGCTACTTTTGAAGAAGTGCCTTTCAAATCAAGTTGACTTTAATTTTATTTCTGACGCAACTCAGTAAAAAGCAATTCTACAGTATTTTCTTTTACAAATTAATAGTTGGATTAAATATAGCTGCTTGTAGAAAACAAGAGTCTTACACAAAAGCTTTCCTTGACGTAACATTATTATACTCATTTTTAATGATTTATTTAACATCACATTTTTCAGATTAGTAGAAATTATTTTAACTCTTATATAATTTGAATAATATTAGCTGAAGTTCTTAATGTCTGATAATCTCATTTGGAGTTACTTTAGAATTGACTTAAACCTTCAAAACCACATAAGGCATTTTAATATGCAGATTTAAGCCACTGCTGTTTCTTGATCATTCTTTGATTGTACTTCTATACAATAGATCATTACAATAAAATATGTTATACAATAGAGAATCAATGTACAACACTATATTGATAAAACATCTTAAAACTGAATAGCATTTTATTAGCATTTTATTAATTCTATTAATGTAGATTGATGTTGATGAAAGCTTGATTACTTGTCTTACTGGTTCCATGAAATTCCTCAGGAGATTAAGAACATGAAAATTAATGCCACAGAATTAGAATACCATGTATAAAAATGTTCCAGTACATAAACTAAGCTAAATTAAATTAAATTAAAGTTCTCTTGCCAAGGAAATACTTTGCTCTTCCTTTCCTGAAAGTTGTGGGTTATTTTGTCATCAAGAGTTTGTTCTGAGGTCAGTTTGCTTAGTGATAAACTAAAGTTAAAAGCTGACATTAGTTCAGAATTGTATTTTGTTAGTCATAATGGTCAACCAGATGCCTCTAGAGTGTATTCAAGAAGGGGAGAAAAATATATCCTTTTCCCACTATTGTTCCTCTGAGGCAAATAATTCTTGAGCACTTCCTGTCTCTTTATTATTATGTTATTTTTTAACTCTTCTCTTTCTTTCCAGAGGTCTGAAGGAATCAATTTTCAGGAGATTCCACATTTCCACCACTTTATCCAGTCCAGATGTCTTCCTATCTTTTTCCCCCTTGGGTTCCCACAACATACCTACATGAAATTAAGTAGATAATTGCATATTCTGGGACCCACAGATCCTCTTCCCTGATTTAAGGAAATGTGATTAGCCATGACCCAACTCCTCACTTTGACCTCCCTTTCCTATATATGCTGTATCACCTGTATCATGAAGGATTTGCTTTTATGTAATTTCATTATCTTTCTGAAGATTGCCTTCTTTATTTTTCCAGCCATGGAGAACGCATCTTCTTTTATACCCTTTGCTTAGTCTATTCCCAACTATCACAATTATGTTCACATATCATGCTACAGTTTTGAATCGGGACATGACATACTATTTTGCTAAGGCTAGAAAATAAAATAAAGTGAATGTTTATGGAGATTCTCAATCATCCAGGTCAGGGGTGGGATTCAAATTTTTTAACAACTGGTTCTGTGGGCGTGGCTAGGTGGGCATGACCATGTGACTGGGTGGGTGTGGCTTCTTCTCTTTTTTTTTGCAGCACCCTTCCCCCCGTTTTTTTTTTGCTTCCTGGGCCTCAGGAAAGCCTCCTGGGAGGTGTTTTTGCTCCCAGAAGGCTTCCCTGGGGCCCAGGAAGGCAAAAAATGGAGCACATGGGGGGGCATAGCATACCCCAAGTCCCCCCCCACTCCGTTCCCCTTTTTGCCTCCTGGACCTCAGGGAAGCCTCTTGGGCGAAGCAGTAAGACAGCAAGGGGGATCCTGGCACAGCTTATCATCAGAACAGCTGATTGTCGGGAGGGGAAAAAATACCTTAAGAAGTGACTGGGCCGGGGATGTTGCGCATACATGATAAGGACTGACTTGGCGGGGAGGGGAGGGGTGGGCAGAGAGGGGCGGGGCCAGCCAGGGGCACAATTTGCCGGTTCTCCAAACTGCCCAGAATCGTAACAACTGGTTCTATAGAACCAGTCCGAACTGATAGAATACCACCCCTGATCCAGGTCCTAGTTGTTCCAAAGTTTCTTTTTTCAAAAGGCAACTGGTCTTTCTTGGTTTTTTTTTCTTTGAAAGTATTTCACTTCTCATCCAAGAAGCTTCTTCTGTTCTAACTTGTGATTCTCCACCACTTAGTTAGAACTAAGGAAACTTCTTGGATGAGAAGTGAAACATTTTCAAAGAAAAAAAAACCTAAGAAAGTCCAGTTGTCTTTTAGATAAAGCACCCATGTATCAGAAGTGAGTAGTACCAATAAAGGAGAACATTTGTTCAGGATTGAAATGATGCTCTCTGAGCTTGTTTGTTTTCTTGCAAATGTTTCATTACCCTAACTTGATAACATCATCAGTGCTAATCAGGAGTGCAGTTTGCTGTCAGTTTATATTCTGCTGTCTTGCCTATCTGTGTGGGTGGGAGTGGTCTTAGGGATTCTTTGGTTGGGCTGTTTACTAATGGCTCTTTGGCAGTTTCTTGATTGTGGTATTGCTTACTTGTTTGTTGGTCTCAAGTTGACTTTGGAGTTAATTTATGCTGATCGGAGTACTGATTACTGGTGGAGAGGTGCTAGAGCCTTTTTCTCTTTTGGGCTGGTTGATTATCACTTTTGCGTAGTGTATAGATATTGTTAATGTCTATGTGTCTATTAATGGTTGATTTGTCAGAGTGCCAGACTTCTGGAAAGTTCCTGGCATTTTTGGATTTGATCTGGTCTAGAATTGTCACATTTTCCCAATTGAAACTATGGTTAAATCTGTCCAGGGGTGGGATTCCACCGGTATAACAACCGGTTTGGTGATCACGTGCTCTGTGCGTGCACTCCACATTTCAAAAAGCTTTTATACTTACCTTCTTCTGCAGTCCCTGAGACTAAAACAGCTGAGGCACGGTAAACCACGCTGCCGCGCAAATCAGCTGTGCTCTCACAAAAGGGAATAAAGCACAGGAAAGAGCAGGGGCTGGTGGGCTGGCCCACATGCTCGTCACAGCAAACTGGTTTGCTGCCAGCTGATCTTCAGAGCAAGGGGTTTGCCCAAATTGGCCCGAACTGGTAGAATCCCACCCCTGAATCTGTTTATATATTGTGAAATTAAACAATTTTCATCATGACTTCTGACTGCCAGTTGCTGTTCATGGATGCGTTCTGCCAGTCTTCTGCCTGTCTGTCCTACATAGTGATTGTTGCAGTTCTTGTGTGTTGTAGATGACTCCTGTTTTTTCTCCTGGGGTTGCTGGGTCTCTTGATTTGGTTAAGGTGTTTTGAAGGGCTTCAGTTGGCTCGTGTGCTATGCTGATTCCATGTGGTTGTAGTAGTCTAGCTGTGGTTTCTGAGATATTCTTGGTGTATGGCAATGCAATTCTTTTTTAGGGTTTGTGTTGGTTGTGCTGTATTGGGTTGAATGATCAGGAAGGGGTGGGATTCTACCAGTTCACACCTATTCACTAGAACCGGTTGTTAACATTTTAAACAGTTTGGAGAACCGGTTGTTAGAAGAAATTACTGGTCTAATCCTGTAAGGAAGGAAACATTCTGGTGTTGCTCACAGAAACTCTCTGTTAACCCTTATTACATTCTTGGCAGGACTAGACTTCCTGTCTCAGGAACTTCTCTGGAGTTCCCCCCCCCTCCTTTGCTGGTATTTTGCTTGTGTGGAGTGACAATTCAAAGTTACAATGGCACTGAAAAAAATGACTTATGACCGTTTTTCACATGTTGCAGCATCCCCACAGTCATGAGAGGCCAGGTGAGGAGAGGTGTGCCTCGATGTGAGTGATATTGAGTTGGCCATGCCCAGCCAATAACATGACCACCAAGCCACGCCCACCAACTAAGCCATGCCCACAGAACCGTTTGTTAAAAAATTTGAATCCCACCCCTGTCATCAGGGACTTTTTGATAAAATTGCGTGGGTACCTATTTTATTGGAAAGTGTTGTATAGATGCTCCATTTCCTTTTTCTGCTGTTCTGGGTTGCTGCCATGTGTTTGGGCTCATTGAAATAAAATCCTTATACAACTTCTCTTGTGGGAGATTGGATTGTTGTTTTGGTAGAGGAGCACCTGGTTAGTATGGGCGGAAGTCATGGGTGGTAGTGAGTAGTCATTCATTAGCCAGGGGAAAGTTTTTTAGGGGTGGAGGACTAGAATCAAGCTTGCAGACATGAACATGTGCTTTTCATTCTTTACTACAGTCAGTGTGCCATACATATGTCATTAGTGCTTTTAGATGTGACTTCTAGGAAAGCGAAGAAGTGGAGTATTTGTAACATCTATACTTATTCATTGGAACCTCTCAAAGGCTGAGTTTGGTGACTACCATTGGCCATTGAACTATTAACCATAGGAGCCTCTGTGGTGCAGTGGTTAGAGTGCAGTACTGCAAGCTACTTCTGCAGCCAGCTGCCTACAGTTTGGCACTTCAAATTCCACCAGGCTCAAGGTTGACTCAGTCTTCCATCCTTCTGAGGTGGGTAAAGTGAGGACCCAGATTATTGGGGGAAATATGCTGACTCTGTAAACCATTTAGAGAGGGCTGTAAAGCACTATAAAGTGGTATATAAGTCTAAGTGCTATTACTATTAGCAGATGGTAGAGATTTCTACAGATTGGCAATTAAGAAACAGGATACCTTAAGGAAATATTTTTAAACTATTACTCAGCAACTGGAGCATTGTGTACTTAATTAATCGTGAGACACCTGACCTTGTTTTTGGTTCTCTGCTATGATTGCTTTGCATTTATTTTACTATATAGATAAAAAGTACATTTTTTTACAGATACACTGCAATCATTTCAATTTCAGAAGGTAAATGAAACTTGTTTGTTATGCTTATTGCTCTAGCATTTAGATCAGTTCTTTAATAAATCTCAGATTTTTTTTAAATGACTATATGGGTAGTTCTTGTCTTACAACCACAATTGAGTCAAAAATGCCTGTTGTTAAGTGAGTTTTTCCCCATTTTACAACCTTGATTTTTTATTTATTTATTTATTTATTTATTTATTTATTTATTTATTTATTTATTTATTTATTTATTATTTGGACTTGTATGCTGCCCCATCTCCGAAGACTCGGGGTGGCTCACAACTAAAACAACCACAATAAATAATTAAAAAAGAATTAAATCAATCACAAGCCCAAAGTAGTTAGCAAATCTAAAATTTAAAATAATTTAAAACCATCCCCCCCCAGGGAGGGGTCACAGCCTGGGTTGGTCAATTAGCCAGGTCTTCAAATCATGGTGGAAGGTGCGGAGGTCAGGGGCCAGGCGGAGCTCCAGGGGTAGTTGGTTCCAGAGGTCAGAGGCCGCGACCGAATAGGCTCGTCACCGGGGGACTGCCAGCCAACATTGACTTGCTGACAGGACCCCGAGGAGTCCTTGCCTGTGTGCTCGCACAGGGTGGTTGGCACTCAATATCGGCAGGAGTTGCTCCCTTAAGTATTGAGGACCCATGTCGTGTAGGACTTTGTATGTTAAAACCAAAACCTTGAATCTCACCCAAAGTGCAACTGACAACCAATGCAAACCACGCAGGAGGGGGTAATATGGGAGAATTGGGAGACTCCCATCACCACCCACGCGGCTGCATTCTGCACCAGCTGCAGTCTCCGGATGGTATGCAAGGGCAGTCCTAAATAGAGAGCGTTGCAGTAGTCGAGTCTAGAAGTGACAAGGGCATGAGTGACTGTGCGCAGGGCATCTCGATCCAGAAATGGGCAAAGCTGATGAACAAGGCGGAGCTGGGCAAAGGCCCCTCTGGCGACGGCCCCCACCTGCTCCTCCAACTGGAGCCGTACATCCAGGAGGACCCCCAGATTCTGCGCCCTATCCACAGGGGGCAACACCTCTCCCCCTATGGCCAAAGATGGATATTCCTGACTGGGCCGAGATGCCGGTATGCACAGCCACTCAGTCTTGGCCGGGTTGAGTCGAAGCATGTTCCCGTTCATCCAAATCCATACCGCATCCAAACAATGGGTCATCAGGAAGAGGGCATCACTGATCTGGTTCGGGGTAGAGATGTACAGCTGGGTGTCATCCTCGTACTGATGGTATCTCACCCCAAAACCACAGATGATCTCACCCAATGGCTTCATGTAGATGTTAAATAAAAAGGGGGAGAGGACCAACCCCTGAGGGACCCCACAAGAGAGCTCCCTCAGGGTTGACCTCTGCCCCCCGACCAACACCAATTGCGATCGCCCCGAGAGGTAGGAGGTGAACCACTGAAGGACAGTGCTCCCCACTCCCAACCCCCCGAGGCGTCGCAAAAGGATACCATGGTCGATGGTATCAAAAGCCGCTGAGAGATCTAATAGGACCAGGACAGAGGAAAAACCCCTGTCTCGCGCCCTCCAGAGATCATCCATCAGCACGACCAATGCCGTCTCCATGCTGAAACTGGGTCGGAAGCCCGATTGGTACAGATCCAGGTAGTCCGCTTCATCCAGGAAGAGTGGAAACTGCCGAGCCACCACACTCTCAACAACCTTTGCCAAAAAGCGAAGGTTGGAGATTGGACGAAAGTTGTCTAACATGGTTGGGTCCAGGGCAAGCTTCTTCAGGAGGGGCCTCACCACCTCCTCCTTCAAGGTGGAGGGAAAAACACCCTCTCTCAGTGAAGCGTTGACAACTGCCTGGAGCCAACCGCAGGTGGCCTCCCTGGAGGCATAAGCCAACCAGGAAGGACATGGGTCCAACAAACATGTGGTGGAGCTCAGACGCCGCATAGTCCTGTCCACTTCATCCTCGGAAACAGGATCGAACTCATCCCAGATCACATTAGCCAGACTGCTTGCACCCTGTTCCTCAGACCACTGCAAACCAGAGGACAATCCACTCCAAATCCAGGCGATCTTATCAAACAGATATTGACCAAATTCCTCAGCCCTTCCCCACAATGGGTCCGCCCCCTCCCCCATACGAAGGAGAGCGCGGGTGGCCCGAAACAGGGTGGCTGGGCAGTTATCTGCGGATGCTATGAGGGCGGAGAGATAAGACCTCCTCGCCGCCCTCATAGCTACCAGGTAAGTCCTAATACGGGCTCTTAGCTGGGCTTGATCGGATTGGGAGCGGGTGGACCTCCACCTGCTCTCTAAACCCCTCCGACGACGCTTCATCTCCCGGAGCTCCTCAGTATACGAGGGAGACATCCAGGATCCATAGTGTGTGAGGGGACGCATGGGGACAACCCTGTCGAGGGCATCTGACGCAGCCTGTTGCCAAGCGGCCACCAGATCCTCGGCAGAGCTGTGGGCAAGGGAAGAGGGAAAGAACCCCAGTTCCGCCTGGAACCTCTCAGCGTCCATCAGGGACTGGGGCGGAACCATCTAAGTGGCTCCTCATCCCAGCAGTGGGGGGGCGGCCTGTTGGAAGACCAGCCATAGGAGATAGTGATCAGACCATGGAACGGGCAGTGCCGTAAAGGTGGTTTGCCCTCTGTCACTACGCCACTGTTCAGAGACAAAAACTAGGTCGAGAGTGTTCCCCCCCTCATGAGTTGGGCCTTGAATCAATTGGGTCAGGCCCATGGCGTCCATAGAAGCCATGAATTCCTGGGCCAAACCTGACACTCCCCCCAGGGAGGGCAGATTGAAGTCCCCCAGGACTATAAGACCCGGGAACTCCACCGCCACCCCCGAGAGGACATTGAGAAACCCAGGTAGGGCCATTGCCACACAGCTGGGGGAAAGGTATGTGAGTAGCAAGCCCACCCGACCACTAGGCCCCCACCTCAGGAGGAGGGTCTCACTCCCGCCTATCTCTGGAACCGTGACCTCCCTTGGAAACAGGGTTTCCTGGATAACCACAGCCACCCCACCACCCCTTCCCTGGGCCCGTGGCTGGTGCAGAACCTGGAAACCTGGGGGGCATAGATCAACCAGAGGGACCCCACCCTCCGGGCCCAACCAGGTTTCAGTGATACAGGCCAGGTCCGCAGCCTCCTCCTCAATGATCTCATGGAGGAGGGAAGACTTATTAGCCACGGACCTGGCATTAAAGTACACCAGCTTAAGCCCAGGGGTCCCGGTTCCTGTGCCCCCTAGGGAGGAGGCCATAGGGTCGGAGCATGCCACCGCACAGAGATGGCGGGTACGTGCTCCCAACACATGATATGGCCCTATGCCTCAACGTCTCCTGCCAATCCCAACCACCCTGGGAATCGCAGTCCCCACCTCACACCCCGGGGCCCCACCAGCCCCCAACCCCTGCCCCCCCACGCACCAGGCTGCAGCCCACATCCCCCGAATCAGTACCCACTCTCCTCTCTAGCCTTCTTAAAAATTTTGTTAAAAATTTAGCTAAAGGGGCCCTAGTGACCCTCTTTTTCATTTTAATAGAGCCCTACCCATACCCCATACCCCTGCCGTGCCATCTCTCTGGGTTCCAAGACCCGTCCTCGAGAAAGGCCGGAGATAGTATAGCAGGCCAAACCCGAGAGGGAGGGAGTCCCTTCAGGGCCTGCAATTCCGCTACCGAATAAGTTCGAATGGTAGGAGAGCACAGTTAAAAAGCAGGCACAAGGGTTGTCAAGGATGACAATGACAGAGCGGCAACAAAGTCTGGTATAAGGAACTTGGTAAGGACCCGGTTGATAGCTGGTTGGGAAGTCCAGATTCAGAAAACCAGGCTGCCCTTTCACGACAGACCTGTGGCAGATATTCAAGGCCCCAATCTGGGCTAAGCCACACCCTCTCACCGCAGGCATCTCCAACACATTCTGGCTAGGCTGATGACATAAAGATGTTAAAATAGGTCCTAAGGGAAAAATGTGTCCCCCTTGCTGGTCTCTCACCTCAGTAGGGAGTACAACAAAAGTCCCATAGCCATAGGCCAAGTTCGAGGGTGAGTACCAACACTGGGATTTTGGACCCAGGCCACCAGGGTGTCCAAACCCACCCTTCCATGGCCTAAGGTACACTACAGCTGGTTCGCTCCCAGTGGGAAAAGTACCTTGCAGTTCAGGCTGATGACAAAGGAGGAGGAGCAGGTGAGGCAAGATGGAAAATGGCAGCAGATAATGATGGGAGTGTCCAGGGTCCAGGCAACAATGGTCGCAGAGGAGGGGCAGTCGGGTGGTTGGCGAGCAGATTTTTGGCAAAAACCATCCGGAACAAGAGCAGGGCTGGTGGCGAGTCCGGGACCAGCACCACTGATCTCCCTCAGGTCCCCCGGAATCACCTGCCAGGTCACCGTCCTCCCCATGGTCAAAACAGCCGACATCTCCGCCACCACCATCACTGGCCCAGATGGAACCAGCATAGCCCCGTCGGCCCAGGGACGGGGCTGAAACCACCGCTCGTAACCGCCAGACGAGGGCCAGCCACAATTCCCCCCTCTTGTGGGTCCCATGGCTGCTCCTCGGTCGCTCCTGGAGCAGGCACTGCTCCTAGGGTAATCCCCAAGCCGCGGCGGCCCTCCGACCAGCCGACTCCAGGGTCGGGGGCCAGCCACCGCAGCTGCTGTCCCCCGTCGCTCCAGGAAAGTCCAACGCCTCTGGAGCCTCCTCTCCCTGCACAATCACAACCACAGCCCCACACCACAATCTCCAAAATTCAGAAAATCCGCAGGGAAGCAAAACGCCGGGTTCAGGTCCACCGAGGCCTTCGCCGCTACGCCCACCTCCACATCCGCAGCCAACACTGAGTCACATGAGCACCACAGATGACTCAGGGGCCCGGAAGATGATGCCGACCTTCCCACGAGCCAAGCCAGCGACCCTCGGCGAGAAAACTCCCTGCGAAGAGTCTCATCACTTCCCAGGGAAATCTGACGCCGAAGCAGATACTGTGGGGGCTGCTAGCCCCCTTCGACGCCCTCCCAGACAGCCGCAAACCCTCTCGCCATTCCGGAGCTCAACGGAGAACGGTCATTTCAAACGGACATGCGCAAACGGATATCTGTACAATGGATTTTGCATATAAGAAGGTTGCAAAAAGTGACCACATCCCACCAGGGACACTGTAACCATCATAAATATGAGTCAGTTGCCAAGCACCTGAGTTTTGATCATGTGACCATGGGGACGCTGCAAGGGTCATAAGGGTGAAAAATGGTCATAAGTCACTTTTTTCAGTGCCATTGTAACTTTGAACGGTCATTGAATGAACTGTTTTAAGTCAAGGACTGCGTCTATTATAACCAATTTTTTTATCATGCATTCTTTAACTTGTCCTTCAGTTTTAAATATCAGCAAAGATTTATGCATTTTAGCAATCACATGTTCATTGTTGGTAAACAATCTCATTTCAAAATCTGTCTTAGAAGATTCAATAGTACAAATTCTTCTATCTAATCTAAATCTTTCTGACAACTGTATGCAAGTACAGGGAGTTCTTGACTTACAACTAATCATTTAGTGACTGTCCAAAGTTACAAAGGCACTGAAAAAATGACATGACTGATTTTCACACTTACAACTCATTCCCACATTCACGGGATCAAAATTCGGATGCTTGGCAATTGGCAGGTATTTATTGCACCTGTGTCCCAGGGTCACATGATAATCATTTCCCACAGCTGGTTTCCCACAAAGTCAATGGGAAAGCCTGATTTGCTTAATGACTCTATGATTCACTTAACAACCACAGTGTATTTTTTTTAACAATGGTGGCACAAAAGGTCATAACATGGAGCAAAACTCACCGAACAATTGCCTTGCTTAGCAATGGAAATTTGGGACTCTGTTGTCGTAAATCAAGGACCACCTGTAAACCATTAATAACTGTGACCCTCTGCCATCCGTTGTTGTTTTGATTTAAACCAAGTTGATTAATGATATTTGGAGTACCAACCAGGTCAGAGAAATGCTCCATAGGAATTCTAAGAGCTTTGCAGCTGTCCAGTCCTGGTGATGTTGTCACCCTTGATAAGGCAAACCAGATCTCAGTTAATGTGGATATGTAGCCAAGAGTTCTGTTTCTGGTGACACTTCTTCCTCAATTCCATTTTAACTGAGCAGAAGTAATAATCCTGATCAGGTACATTTATCAATGCATGCATCAACTAGCCCCGTGATTAATTGCTATCCTGGCTCATCTTGAAGTGTGCCAACACTTATTCCCTTACCTCTGTGGCATTCACATTCATATTATGGATCCCTGCTGGGAAAGCATTTTACAGTAATGCCTCCAAGCTATCTTGAATGCTATGCCATCAGGATTCCATGTTGCATGTAAACATTTAAACATGCAGCTATACACCTGAAGGCTCCCTTTCTGCAAAGAATCCTGTGAATCAAGAATAATAGATCACATATTTTTGAAGGCATACACAATATCACTTCCAATCTTCCTGGTGACTTGGAATTTATTAGTTTTTCTTTTTTTTCATCTTTGAAGATCAGCATGGTTGCTTTTCGGCTGTATTTGAAAATATATGAAATTGGTGAGATGGAACGCAGGAAATAATCGAATATGAGTTTGATTGATGTGTTTTACTTTGGGATGTTATTTGGTTTTGAACTGATGGTTGCTTTAGCTGTTACAAGATCATATGGAAAGCATAAGAACCATGCTAGATAAGTTCATAGGCCCTGTGCTGTCCAGACATTGGGAATTGGGATAGTTAGTTAGGAATTGGGAGCTGTCCCCTTAAGGGAATGCATCATGGTAAATGTAGTTAAGGTATCCTGGGAAATGTAATTCATGTCATGTGGCCACATCTGTAATCCTGATTGGTCACTGAATTGACCCTTGGTGGGTTGGGGGAGGTTTCTTCACTCTTGTCTGGAACCCCAGCAGCATGCTGGCACCTCACCCCCTTGCTCCACCATTATCGGAATGAAAAGAGAACTATCCTTTTACACCAGAAAGTCAAATATGCAGAGAATTGGACATTGAGATGAATCTCGACATAACTGTGAGTTATATTTGAGGATGCCTGATGAACCAATAAAGAGACTTTGTATGGATGCCTTTGTGGAGTAAATCTGTCTGCCTTAAATTCAGCTGGTAATTATAAAGAGTAGAACAGGCCCGTTTTGTTCAGTGTTTTTGTCACACAGTGGCAGCTGGATATATATGAGATGCTCACAAATCAGGATTGGAGGTCAGTTATAAGTTCTCATCACTTCTCAGAAACTTTTATTTAAGACGTTCTCCTTCTGAATCAGAGTCAACAGACACCAGTATTAGTAGCTTTTAACAGCCTCATTGTCAATGAACCTATCCAGTCCCCTTTCAAAAACATTTAAATTGTTTTTCATTAGCACGACTACTGGCTGAGAATCCCACAGTTGAACTATGTGCTGGGTGACAAACTATTTCCTTCTGTCGGTCATGAATCTCTCTGCATTTAGTGTCAATGGATGACCTTGTGTTTTAACATCATGATTGAGAGAGGTGGTTTTTTTTCCTTAAGTGCCTTAAGTGTTGTATTACCATAACACACTTAGGAGAAAATTAGCCTTGAAAACTAACACAGATGGGATTTGTTTTAACCCCAAATAGTCCAGAAGCTGTTTGAGTACTATCTACTTCCAAATCAACTGAAGCATCTGAACCAGTATCTAAGATATTAATTACCCCCTTTCTTTTCCAAGGAACAAAGTCCTAGAGAGCCTATGAGAATGGGCCCTTCCTCTATGGCAGGGATGTCAAACTCAATTTCACTGAGGCCACATCAGGGTTGTGTTTGACCTCAGGGGGCTGGGGGCATGTGACCATGGTGGGCCTGGCCAGCTCCACATCCATTTTCAGCCGTGACAGTCTCCTGCAGCCATCTGCCAGCAAAAATGGAGCTCAAGAGGGTCACATATGGCCCTTCTGGGCTCCGTTTTTGCTGGCAGAGGGCCACAGAAGACCATTGCGGCTGAAAATGGAGCCTGGGAGGGCCGTGTACAGCTTTCCCGAGCTCCATTTTCACTGGCAGAAGCACCGCGGGTCAGTCCTTCGCTGTTTCCAGGGCTGCCCTGCAGGCCAGATCTAAGCACGTTGAGTTTGACACCCCTGCTCTATGGACTTCCTCCCCTTCCCTCATAAGCATATGGGGAGGTTGTAGATGGGAAGAAGGTCCACAGGCTCTCTCCAGAGTAACACTGAGCTTGAGCTCTCTGTAAAAATAAAAGAAAGGTTAGGTTATGAGTGCAGCCACCTTGCCTCTTTAGTGTTGACCAGGAAGTCTTAGGAAATTGTTGCTTGCTTGACTGGGTCATTCTGCTGCACAGTTAATCAGGGCCTGTCACATGAAGACAGCCTTAGAGGTATAGGTTTGAACAAAAGCTATAGAAAAGCAACAGGGTTTTTGTACAGGCTCCTGATGTGGCCCACCTGCAGGTGGCGGAGCTGACAGCAGAGTCAGACAGTACTGAGGAAGTTGGGGAGGAACCTGGGCAGTCCTGGAGGTTGAGGAAGGCTTGGATGTGGGCTCTGCATCAGAGGCAGAGATGAGGGCAGGGCAAGCTGGCGTCATCAGCTGCCTTCAGGCTCAGACAACAGTGAGGCAGGGGAGCTTCTGGAACCAGTTCCCAAAAATACCAAAAGGAAGGCACAATTAAGAACTCAGGGTCGATGTGGGAGTAAGGCCACAGGTGGATGATGAATGGCCCCTCATATCAGGATTAAAAGAGAAGCAAAAGGGGAGGGGGCTTTTTCAGGAAACAACTGGCTCGTTTGGTTGGTTGGTCAGTCCAGCCTCATGAAGATTTATCTGTATAACCCAGCCCTTCCCTATCAGCACTGAGTGTGGAATTTTACTGGGCAGCATTCCAGGATTGATAAAGGTCTGAGCTAATGAGTATACCATTGCAAGATTGTTTGCCAAGCCGTTGGCTGACTGAATGAAATAAATTCACATTAATGTAATAAAGGAGGTTTTTGCCAGGACTCAGAATTGACTTAGTGCTTTTTGGGGAGGTTTAGGACAGAACAACCCCAAATGAATGCCCACAAGAGGAGAAGGGCAGAGAGGCAAAGCCTTCTTTGAATTGAATGGCTGTTTCTGGCATACAAGGTGCTCATTTACCCCCTTATCTTTCCTCTTGATGCTCAGCTGCAGTTGGTCTAGAAATAGCCCTTCCAATCATTTTTTATACCACCAGCTAGCAGGAAACTCTTTGCAGGACTGTCTATAGGATTGATGGATTGATAATGTGTGATTAAGTTGTTGCTGATCACCTATATAGATTTTCTCCATGATGATCTGTTTCTAACCTAGTCCTTCAAGTCTTCCAATGGTGCTCTCATCTCCATCCTAACAGAGTCCATCCACCTTGCTGCTAGTTATTCTCTTCTTCTCTTTGCTTCCATCTTTCCCAAGAGCCTTCTGCAGAGAAGAAAAATGTCATTATACAGTGTGTTTCATTTTGATTTAGCGTATTATTTGAACACAGTCATTTTCATATGTGTAGGTTAAGAAGGTTCGTTGTTAAAATTGTCCACATAGTGCCCATGATGGTGCAGCCTGCGGTTGATGGGCATTGCATGAAATACAGATTTAAAAAGAACCCTGTGGTGGCTGCCATTTTGACTTTTTTGACCACACACTGCAGCCCTTTGTCATTTTATCAGAATACTTAAAGAACTGTACATGCCTGAGAAATCAAATTCTGTTTTCATTATAAAAGGGGTATAGAATTGATAGACATGCTTGTAGAGGGCTGCTTCTAATTTTCTTGCTCTCTTTCCTTGGTGCTTTATTTTATTTTTATTTTATTTATTTATTTGATTTGTCAATCACTTACAAGATAATAGGTATAAATATAAACATAGTTATGAATACATGGAATGGATACATATAAGAAAAATAAAAATAAAAAGAATCAATAGGACAGGGACGGTAGGCACGTTGGTGCGGTTATGCACACCCCCTACAGACCTCTTAGGAAAGGGGTGAGGTCAATAGCAGACAGTCTAAGGTTAAAGTTTTTGGGTTTGGGGAAGAAACCACAGAGTTGGGTACCGTATTCCAGACATTGACCACTCTGTTGCTGAAGTTGTATTTCCTGCAATCAAGTTTGGTGCGGTTAACCTTGAGTTTGTATCTATTGTGTGCTCTTGTATTGTTATGGTTGAAGCTGAAGTATTCATTGACAGGTTGGACATTGCAATGTATTATTTTATATACTATACTTAGATCAGACTGAAGGCGGTGTAGTTCTAGGTTTTCTAGGTCTAGAATTTCAAGTCTGGTGGCATAAGGTATTCTGCAATGAGTAGAGGAGTGGAGAACTCTTCTTGTGAAATATTTCTGGACTTTCTCAACTGTGTTAATATCAGATACATAATGTGGGTTCCAGACTGATGAGCTGTATTCGAGAATTGGTCTAGCAAATGTTTTGTATGCTCTAGTTAGTAGTGTAATATTACCAGAGAAAAAGCTACGTAAGATTAGGTTAACAACCTTAATGCCTTTTTGGCTATGTAGTTACAGTGGGCTCTAGCACTTAGATAATTAGAGATGAGTACTCCAAGATCCTTGACAGAGTTTGGATCATCAACAAGGTCTTGACTATTTAGCCTGTATTTTATTTTCTGATTTTTTTTTGCCAGTATGTAAGACAGAACATTTATTTGTTGAGATTTGAAGTTGCCATTTGTTTGACCATTCTGATACATAGTCAAGGTCTTTTTGAAGGGTAGCAGTATTGTCTGTGGTGTTGAATAGCTTTACATCATCAGCGAAGAGAACAGTTGCTCCTAATATGATCACAGAGGTCATTTATGTAGAATATGAACAGAGTTGGTCCTAGAACACTGCCTTGGGGGACACCACTGTTGACAGATACAGACACTCCCAATTTTGACCATTTGTTGTCTATTTGACAGGAATGCTTCTATCCAGTTATGCAGTTGTCCAGAGATACCATAAGATTTTAGTTTTAGGAGTAGTTTGTCGTGTACCACTGAATCAAAGGCTTTACAGAAGTCTATGTAGATTGCATCTATTGCTTTGCCCTGATCAAGTTGTGTAGTCTATATATTTTTGCAGTGTAAGAGTTGTAGATTACAGGATAGTTTTTTTCTGAAACCAAATTGTTTATTAGAGAGTAGGTTGTTTGTTTCTAAGTGGAGGATAATGAATTGGTCAATAATTGATTCCATGACTTTACAGGTGACGCAGCATAAAGAGATTGGTCTGTAATTTTCAACTAGGCTGGGGTCTCCCTTTTTGAAGATGTGGATGACTGTGGCTTGTGACCATAGTTTTGGCAAGGAGCTGGTCCTGAAAGATTTTTCAAAGATTATGCTTAGAGGTTTGGCTATGGCAGTGGATAGCTTTTTTAAGAAATAGGCACATATTCCATCCGGTCCAATAGATAGAGATGGTTTTAGATTGCGTAGTGCTTTTTCAACATTGTCTTCTGTAAAATCAATATGTATTAGATCATTGTAGTTGTCTGTGGTTCGACTAGGAAATACTGGGCATGATCCATTGCTGTTTACAAATACTGAGCCAAAGAATGTGTTAAAGAGGTTGGCTTTAATGGTGTCGTCATTGCAGTCTTTACCATTAGGTCCTTTCAGGGGTGGGATGGACCTTGAGTCTTTTAGTTTGTTGTTCACAAAATTGTAGAAAGTGTGGGTGGAATTGGTGTGTAGAAGGTTTTCCTCTTGTTTAATGTGATAATTGGTGCATTCAGTCTTTATCTGGTGGCATAAATTTTTGTATCGGCTTTTGAAATTGGCAACGTGACCAGATTTGTTTTTCTGCCAAAGTGATCTCTTTTTGGATTGAAGTTTCCTTATTGTTATGGGTAATCTGGTTTTTTCTGGTTTTGGGAGTTGTTATTGGTACATATAGTTTGATGACTCTTTTGACTTCAAGTAAAAATATGCTGTAATGGTCTTCAACAGTATTGCATCCAGTGAATAGAAATTGCCAATCAAGGGATGAGAGATCGTTGTCTATAAGATCATAGTTGCCTTTTTTGAAGTTATAATTGGGGATCACATTGTTGTGTTGATTTTTGTGTGGACGTATGTTGAGACAAAAGTCAATCATGCTGTGGTCACTGTTGGAAAAGGATTCTTTAATTTGTATTCTGTAAATTGAATTCAAACTATTGCAGAAGATGAGATCGAGGCAGTTGTTTAGTCTAGTATTGTTGGTTACTAGTTGTTCCAGTCCCAGATTTGTTACAGCATTGTAGAAGGTTGCATGTATGGGTTCAGTTTTACATTCGTTTAGGGTCCAGTTAATCTGAGGTAGACTGAAGTCACCAAGAAAGATAAAAGCATGTGGGCAGGATGTTGCCCATGTTAGTAGTGAATTTATTTTGTTTACATGTTCGATGTCATAATCAGGGCCTCTATAACTTAGTAAGAATCAAAATGTGATATTTAAGGACAGTTCACAGACGACGGTCTCAGGAAAAGCAAGCTCCTGGGTAACTTGGATGTTTTTTTAGATGTAAGGACTTTTTATAGAAGATAGCAACGCCACCTCCTCTACGGATTTCACGATCTGATTGGTAAACATTATAGTCTCTTACTGTGGTAATGGAGTCAGGGAGAGATGCATTGAGCCATGTTTCACAGACAAATATGATGTCGAATTTAGCCATATTTAGTAATAGGAGAAATTCAGGTATTTTATTCACAAGGCTTCTTGCACTGAGTAGTTTGCATTTAAGGCCAGTTGTAGTTGGAATTGAGGTAGTTAGGGCCGTGCGTGCCTAGTTTTGAGTGATGGCGGGTTGGATGAGGTAGGGTTGGATGCTGGGTTGTGAGTTGTGTGACTTACTTTTGATACAGTCAACGCGGTAGTCAATGTACAGGTCCTTCTCTCCATTGTCTAGACGTCTTTTGAGTTCATTGCGGAGTTCACGGGAGCGGATTTTTTGCAGTATGGATAAGTCTGGTCTTGAGTGAAGTTTTTTGTGGTTGGGATTGGTTTTTGCAATGGTGTTTATTGTATGAATGAATATGCATTTGCTGGACTCATTTTTTCATACAACTCTACAAAATTTTGGGGCCACTGAGCCATCATTGTATTTGAACTCAGGACCATCTCTGGTTATTTCAATGATATCTTCAGGAGAGATGTTTGTTGTATTTGAGTTGCTTATGATATTGCGAACTTTGGTGATGTCGTCTGATTCATTGGTGTCTTCAAGACCAAATAAGATGGCATTTGGACATTTCTGATCACGTTCCATGATGTCTCTAATGAGTAAGGGGATATCATTTGTGGAATTATTTGATGGGATAGTAATTATTTGTGGTTGTGGTTTGGTGGTTATTTTTGGTTGTAGTTGTGATTGTAGTTGAGGTTGTAGTTGTGGTAGTTGTTGTTGAGTTGGGATTTGATTTTGAACTCATAGGTAGTCACTTATCAGTGCTGTATTTTTTTTCAAGAGAAATTAGGCTTTCTTGTATAATTGTTTCAAAACGTGTTGCTAAGCATTTTTCTATTGAGTGCATGAGTGATTCTATGCTATCAACTCTGTCAGGCAGGGTACTTGGTTTGTTTAGCTTAGGAAAACATGATGGACATAGACAAGGGAATGTATCTGATGCTTTTAGGAGATCAGCTACGTCTTTGTTTAATTTTAAGCAGGCAAGGTGGGCTTGATTGTCACATAGGTAGCATTTGATGTTATTTTCACTTTCATTGATGGTTTTAAGACATCTGAAGCATGTACAGGAGTCTGGGAGGTCATTGGTAGAGATATTATTTTCGTTGTTGTTTGGTAGTGGAGGATTTGGAGTTTGTGGAGTTTCTGGCTGGCATGGACAATGACAATAGTACACTAAACAATTTCAATAGCGAATTAATGTGATAGGTAGACAGTTACTTAATAAATGTTGGTAATTAATAAATGTTAATTGATAAGTTAGAGAACAAATCAAAAGTAAGGTTACTTATTACTTAAAATCAATCAATCAACTTATTACTAAGAATCAATCAAACAATCAATCGACTAGATAATCAATAACACAGTATTAAATCTCTATCAATTCAATGAATCAGTAAATTAGTGGTCATTTAACAATTAAGTATTATACTATTATATGATAAATCAATTATTATAGACAAAACATTATCAATATTTGGTCTTGAGGTACTGAAATAGTGGAGGTAGTGAAGTATTGGAGCTTTGTTGTGTAAAGTTCCTTTGTTTTTCCTTAAAGCCACGTTATTTGGTTTTTGTTTTGTTTTGTTTTTGTTTTAAAGAGGAAGCGTTGCTGTTTGATAGATTTGAATGGAGAAGATTTGAATGAGATCACCAATCATCTACTTTGGAGTTTGGAATGGATGAGATTTGGGTGGGGGTTTAGTGGAGGTTGTCCAATCAGCTGAGTGGGAATTTAAATTCAGGCTGACTAATCAGCTGGGGGATTTGTTTGTTTGTTTGTTTGTTTGTTGGTATTTCTATGCCGCCCTATCTCCCGAAGGACTCAAGGCGGCTTACAATGGTAAAAACAGAAAACACAAACTTTAAAAAACTATTAAATCTTAAAACCCCAACACTAGACCTAAAACCAATTAAAACCCACAAACAAATTAGAACAAATTAAAACTATTAAAATCCCCTTCAATCCAGGTTGGCTGATTGAAAAAGCCAAGTCTTCAGGTTACGATGGAAGGAGCGGAGGTCAGGTGCCACCTGAAGCTCCACAGGCAGTTGATTCCAGAGGGCGGGTGCTCCCACAGAAAAGGCCCTCCCCCTGTGGGCCGCCAGCTGACATTGTCTGGCTGACAGCACCCTGAGGAGGCCCCATCTGCTTTAAATGGAGCTGGGTGATTTATATGGAGACTATCAATTCTCTGTGAGTCTCCTTTGTTCTCCCCTATTAGCTGTTGTTTAGACTTACAGTCTTTTGCTCTCCTCCAGTCCCAACTCCCTTTCGGATGTTTAGGATTACCCTCTGTCAGTTTCATCTCTTTCTCTGCAGTTCAGATTCACACTCTACACCAGTCAATCTTCACTCCCAGAATCAGTCTTTCTGTAAGTGTCTGAATCAACTCTCATCTAAACACAGCTCGTCCCAGGTATCTGTTTCCGCTCTCTGCTATCCACTCTCCGCTCTCATTTATTCACAGCTCGTGTCGGCTCTTATCGCTATCCACTTTCCACTATCTGCTCTTTGTTCTCTGCATGCCCTATTCGTTATCCACCAGTCCCAGTTCTCTCACCTGTTTGGAATGGCATCCTAGGGAATGGAGTCTTAGTCTCTCCGCTCGGGATGATGTACTGGCTCACTCTCTCTGCTCACTCTCGGAATTGCCAGCAAGTTCTCAGTTCTCAGAACCTTCCAAAACCTTTCGACAGTCCCTGTTGAGGTAGATCGCGGCTCCGTTGGCCCTAGACTCCTGTCATGCCCCTGGTGGAGACTGACTCCAAGGAAGAGGAGGAACAGCCAACAGGGAGTGGGAGTGTGGCTCCAGAGGTGGTGAAGGAGGCTGGGGAAGGGCAGAGGCCGGCTGAGCAATCAGAGGAAGATCCAGGCCCATCTCCTATCCATCCCAGGGCACACAGGGAGGAGGGGATCAGGGAAAAGTGTGGTCTACTTGGGAGGAGAGGGCCATGATCCTCCTCATGGGTTGCAGCTGGGAGCTATGCATCAGAGTCAGCAGCTGCATAGTCACAGACATTGAGGCCAATCTTGTGCTTTCTTTGAATGAAGTTTATCTTTGTTGGTGTTCTGCCCATTGACTCTCCCTGGGTTTGGAATGTGGAATTAACTACCTTGGCTTGCCTTCGAACTCCTGTCAAAGTGGTTTGTTTTTGGCTTTGTTATCAACTCTTTCACTGTGAACTGTGTTTCTTGCCTTTGAAATGTTATTTTGAACCTAGTTTACTCCTCCACTGTTAAACAGTGGAGCCAAGTTGAAGGCAGTAAAGGACTTTTAGTTATGGTTTGTATTTTGTTATATTTCTGATATACTCTGGGTCATCACAACTCCACACCCCGTCTCCAGCAATGTGGTTAGGCATTTGCCTCAATCGCCATCTTCAATCAACACCTCGCCATTTTCAATCAACACTTCTTCTGACTTGGGCTATAGTTTCACCTGTTTGTTGCACGCAATAGGAAGCCATTGCTGATTACATTCTCTTTTGTGTTCTTTTCAGTAAGAATGGCAAGACTGACCTTAGGAAGCACATAGAACAGAACTCTCCAAAGTTGGCAACTTTAAGGCTTGTGGACTTCAACTCCCAGAATTCTAGCCAGCATAGCTGCCATAGAGGAACTTTGCAGAGTTGTAAGCTTGACTATTGAAGCCTGGCTTGCTGAAGTCACTAAGACTTCTTGATAAGTGTGCCTACACCTTGCAACTTATAACTGCTCTTGAACACAAAGACCTGTATTCAGGATCCAGTTAATACTAATAAAAGTTAAAATTGGTTATGCAGCACATTTAATGCTAATTTCAGTTGGCCATATAATAACATATTTATCTTGATCAGTTATTAGACTTTGGTCAAGAATGTAGAAAAGTGCATATGAAAGGTATTTCATTTCTCAAAGTTCATTTCTAGAGATGAAAATAAACTATACATATGTAAAAATTGTACCAAAGGGAACATAGCCTCGCAGATCAAGGATATATTTTTATGATAAGATTTAGCTATTTTGAATCTGTTCATTATTCAAACAAAGGAAGAAAAAATTGCTGACAAACAGAGGGGCAATGGGCAAAGAATGTTCCTATTGTTTGTTAGTGACTAGTCCATTGTACTGTTAAACATGTGCTCCATGTCTGAATATTGGATTCATAATGAAATGTGTGACTTCATTGCACAATTTCCAGAAAGTTATAATTATCAAGTCTCCCTTTAAGACTTTTATATTTTCTTTAGAATGAAATGTGAGGAAATGCAAAGACTGCAGCTGTTACATAAAAATGAAGTGGGTTTACCTTACGCATGCTGGTACATGCACACATAAATGCATATAAATATTAGCTATGGTTCATCTCTATGCTCATTTTGGAAATCTCATATTTAACAAAAGAAACCCTCTCAATTATTTGTAGTGGATGACAATGATTAAGTCAATTGTTTTGATGCCCAGGTCTCTGAGGCATTTTTGTACAGATAGGAATTCATAATTTCAAAGAGTCTTACACTCCAGTTCTGAACAGTGAAGTTATGATCATCATTACTATTGTTCTTGAAGGCAAAACTAAAAATGCACATAATAAAACAAAATCAACTGTGAATGAAAGTATTTTGTAAAATACTTTACAAAAATAATCACCAGATTTCCTAGGTGGTAATTCAGTAAGTTTTCTCACATTATGGATTTAACTTGTTTGTCTTTTATGTACACCTCTGTAGTTTCAATCATCTGTCACATAAATAGAAATAATATCATATTCATTCTCCTCAAAATGGAAATGATTTTGATTCAACACAGATAAAGTACAGGCATGCCCATGTTGAAGAAATACCTGTTAGGTTAGATATCTAAGACCTTAGCTTATTTCATCAGTTGTTAATCCAAAAATGGAGTGGCTAAATTGTACAAGTGGAGCAAAGTTGCAAATTTCAGTAACTTTCCTGAGATAGGAGGAGACAGGTGTAAAATGGGCAAGCCAGATGGAAGAGCATTGGCCTGGGCATTTCACAGTACCAGCAAAGAGGAAAGAGAGGCATCATAGCAATAGCAATAGCACTTAGGCTTCACAGTGCTTTTACAGCCCTCTCTAAGCGGTTTACAGAGTCAGCATATTGCCCCCAACAATTTGGGCCCTCATTTTACCCACTTCAGGATGGAAGCCTGAGTCAACCTTGAGCCTGGTGAGATCTGAACTGCCAAATTGCAGGCAGCCAGCAGTCAGCAGAAGTAAGCTGCAGTACTGCACTCTAACCACTGCACCACATCGGCTCATAAGAAAGTTCCTTAGTTCCTTCACTAAGAAATCATGCAAGTTGGTGGCTCCCCATTCCTGCATTACAGTTTCTGACCTCTGGCAGAAAGACCAACCAATGATGTGCCTAGAATTCCACACATGGAATCAATGGGAAAAACAAGATTTGTGAATGACTTGATAGAATGGCATTGAGAGAAACATTCAAGTATTAAGGTTCTAATGCTTTTAGCCATTTGTGCTTGATAAAACAGAAGCAGTATTAAAAAGATTTGTATGTGTGGGCTTGTTGGCATTCTCTGGCTCAGAACCTTTTCTGAGAATCTCTCCCTTGTGCCTTGCAGCTATGATCTCCTGGTAACTACATGCCTTGCATTCTTTATTGGTATTTTAGAGCAGTTGAAGGATAGAGACATTTACTGAAAAATTAAGATGAATTTACTTCTTTTATGTGCTGCCAGCCTTTATGGGAAATGAAAATAAAATGTCTTTCTGCTTTCATAGAACTAAGTAATTGATTATACTTTTGAAGAGTCATGGAGGGCTATTGTTATTTCTTTCTTTTCCGTCTTTCAAAATTAATACCATATGGAATTTTCAAACAGCAAATAGCTATTCTTGTTGCTATTATTACTATTTATTACTATTTGCTATGCAGGGGCATTCTCCTACATTGCTGCTTCTACCAATTGTTTCAATTTGATGAAGGAGAAACTTGGACCAATTTATTTTATTTTATTTATTTATTTTATCAATTTATATTGATGCCCAAAATAAAATATCAGGGGAACAGCCAAAACACAGTACAAATATAAATTGTGTCTGAGGCAAATAACCCAGCTCCAACACACACACACACACACACACACACACACACACACACAGAGTAGATTTTTCTCATAAGCTGTTGCTCATTAAGCAAGTGGAAGAAAATAGTTTTCTTCCTATTAATGTTGGAAAACAGTAATTTCTTCTGGGCTTTGCAAGGGGCTTGCAGTGTTGGTGCTCCTCTTTCAGCTGCTACTCTGCCTTTTACTCCAGTTTTGACTGCTCCAAACAACTATCAGCCATCATTTAAAAAAAATTGAATTCCCCCAGAGCTATAGGAACTAGATATGTTTTTCTGGGGATCCTGTGATTTTAAAAAAGTCAGCTTGCCTTTGAAGTGAATTTTGTTTTCAACCACGGTGTTCAAGTTCCTATCTGAAAGCAACAAATAAGCACTTGCTTGTGTACCAGTCTGCAGTTTTACTGTCAAAACACAAGAAGTCAAATCAAAATGGTTTCTTTTTTAAAATTATTATTTCAGTGTGGCATCTCTTCCAGCTTAATCTGAGATGATGGGTATTGAACCTGGAACGTTTTGCGCACAATTTATATAGTCTGTCATTTAGCCAAGACTATGAATAGATAATTTGTGTCAACCAATCAATAACATGCAAACTCTTTTGAATGTTATTTCAGTCTCTCACATCATTTTTTTTTGTTCTCTTGCATCCTTCTACCTCATAAAGTTTTTAAGAGTGGAGCAAGACAAAGACAAAGAATGTAGTCTGGAATGCACAGGTTCCCCTCAGAAGTCCTTGTGTGCATCCGATGGCAGGACTTTCTTGTCTCGATGTGAATTTCTACGGGCAAAATGCAAAGATCCTCAGCTAGACATTGCCTACAGGGGAAACTGCAAAGGTAAGGAAATTGCCAGTTATTCTGTAGACACAAGGTGACAATTTTTTAATTGTTTTAATCTCAGTCTTAGAATGTCAGCTTGTTTTTAAAAAAATCAGTACAGGATGTGTACCTGTACGAGAAACAGGTAGGAAATCAATTGCATCAATTTGGGTTTGTAAATTATGTACCACACTGTAGTCCTGATGGAATGGGACAACTTACCATGGCCAACTCGCCATGGCCAACTCATTGTGGGGCAACTCACTGTGGAACGATTCAATAATTTTACTTAATTATTTAAAATAAACAATTATTTTAATTTTTGCTATCCACATTTCATTCTGTCCCTCCTTTTGCACCTTTCTTTAATGATTTTATTCCACTATTTCTTTAATATTAGTGTAACTCTTGTCCTGCAGCGAGTTGTCCTGTGGTGAGTTGGCTATGGTGAATTGTCCTGCAGCATGTTGGCCACAACAAATTTGCCGCAGTGAGTTGGCTGGGGCAAGTTGGCCATGCCGATTTGGCTGTGGTGAATTGTCATAGACCTAACCCTGATGTCCCAGACTTCTGATAGCTCATCATGAATCACTTGCAAAATCACATCTCACAAATGTGGCAAAATTATCTATACAAAGGAGCTGTGAACATATTTATGTTTGTTCCCTAGATAATTATTACATCCTTTTTACATAGCTAAAATATTGGATGCAAAGTGTTATACATATGGGTTCCATCTATCACCAATATAGCACAAAGCAGAAATCAGCAATGAATCCTTCATTCCCCAACAAAGGTTTTTTTCTGTAATGTTTATGTATAAATAAGAATCAAATTAAGGAAGCATTAATTCAGCATTATTTAAGAGTGCTGTATTTGCAGGTCCATCTTAATGTATTGTCTACTGTTTGTAGCAAGTAGTAAAAGAAGTGGTAAAGGGCCTCTTAATTACATTATGTGTTGTTCTTAAAAATATAAATGCAAGATGAAAACAACAAATTAAAATATTCCTTCATCCATGAAATCAAAAGCTAATGCTGGACATAATCAAGAAGGAGCATTAAAACAGGTGGGACTTGAAACCAGGAAACTGGTTAATGAAAGACATAAGAACCTAAAAAAGCTTCAGTTTGGATAGACTGGTTCTGCAGTTATGTTTTATTCAGCCTCCCATTTAAATATGGGTAGTCTTCATTTGTTGAACACTTATTCAGCGACTGTTCAACGTTCCAGCTGTCGCATCATCCCTACTGTCTCATGACTGAGATCTGATGCTTCGCAATCAGCTTGCACTTACAATGGTTGTAGCACAATCACACAATCGCCATCTGTGACTTTCCCTGTCAGTTTCCCCACAGGCAAAGTCAATGGGGAAGCCGGCAGAGAAGGTCACAAGTCTTTCTGATAAGTCTCCCGCACTTAATAGCAGCCACTCCTGGCCCAGCAGCTCTCATGGTGCACCTCACCGGCTGACCATGCACACCCTCTCTCAGGTAGCAGCCACCCCCAGTCTCAAAATTGTTTGTATACCCTCCCTCACCCATCAGCAGTGACTTCCTGCCTGCCAACCTGCTTACAAGCCTCCTGGAGTTTGCAACTTCCTGTTGACTTTTTCCATTGACTTTGCTTGTGGGAAGCTGCAGGATGTTGTGAGGAGGTGCTTGCTTAACAACCTCCAATCCTCACTTAATGACAGCAACAGGGACTGCCTGGATCGGCATTGCTAAGCGATGCATTTACAGGATGTCACACTTCACAACCCTATCACTTGGAAATTCTGATCCCAATTATCATTGCTAAGCAAGGACTACCCGTAACACAAAATAGGGACTGGAGGAATAGGACATAAAAAATATATACTGGCCTGTTTGTAATGTTTGGACAGCACTGTAATATCTACTTAACTCTCCATAAAATGTGTTTAAACCAAGAATAATGAGAAAGGCTAGAGTAGAAGCAACCAGAACTGAAATAGTTCTAAATAACTTATTTACATATTAGAAAAAAGTTTGAAATCATAGTACAGCTATCAATTCCTGTGCACAGTTTTTTGTTGAGTATCTATCGTTGTATCCAGATATTCGTGATTATGCTTTGTTTCTGGTGTGTATCTGGCAGATACTCTGGCGCTAATAGGAGCTGAACTACTCAGAGTTTTGTATTGTTTGCCCAAGGAAAAAGTTGAGAAGCTTCCCAGCTTAACTGCAAGGTTTGATTTTCAGCACAATACCATCCTTTATACATAAATACCAGCGATCACAGAGGTTTACCTTTACTTACACTTTACTCAGAAAGAAAGTGAGAGAAAGAGAGAGAGAGAGAGACCACACAGAGACATCTTCGAGAGACAGTTTTGTGCACAGTGCATTCCTCATCTCTCTTAGCTTCAAAATCCTCTAAAGCACCAAGAATTCTTTAAAGAGACATTCTGTCTCATCCTTGTTCTGGCTTAAATAAAACATTCTATAATGCTTTCTTTGATTGTATAATTGGCTCTACCTTTGTCTATGCTCAGCAGCGATAAAAAATCCTCACTGAGCCTTGAAATCCAAACTCCTGTTATTTTCTGTGATAATACAAAGAAGATCTTTTAACAACCACAAAGAAACTTTGCCCAGCCCGGTGCCCGTCTTCTTAGCTACAGTGTATTTTTGTGAGATTATAAGAGTTGAGATCCAACACCTTTGGATAACAATGAGTCAGAAAAGGTTGACTTTTGACCATAAAGAACTTTTAGGATTGCAATGCTGAAAACAGTACAAATAATTTAGTTGCATTGCATGCCCAATGTGTGTTCAGGGACCATAGTATAAAACACTTCCTATTCCTTGCTTCTTTCCCTTTCTTTCACTCTGAACTTCTAGTGATGGGTCAAATTTTTCAGCCCTTTCTGGAGTTTGGTGGATGTGTTAAGCCCAGCACAGTTCTGACTACATGATATGGGAGTGTTCTGGAGTCACACATGTATTACAGTATGTAATGTGCTCCATGAACCTACTGCATCAGTAACTGAAAATGTCAAAGGAGAACTTTGCCTTTAAAATTGTCCTTTCTTCTTTCCTTTAAATCATATTAATAGTGGTCAGGTTAAGATTTATCTCTCTTTCTTTCCTGCTAAATGTCTATGGAGATTCTCAGTCATCCAGGTCATGGTTATCATAATGGTACTTTTTAAAAAGGGAACTGGACTTAGTTTTTCCTTGAAGACATTTCGCTTCTCATCCAAGAAGCTTTTTCAGAATTCATCAAAAACATCAGAACTTCAGATCTGAAGAAGCTTTTTGAATCAGAAGCAAAATGTCTTCAAGGAAAAACTGAGCCTTGGTGGTGCAGGCTGTTAAAGGCCTAGCACTTAATTCCAGCTGCCTAATCCCACCAGGCTCAAGGTTGACTTGGCCTTCCATCCTCTTGGGGTAGGTAAATTGAGGACCCAAGATTGTTGGGGGCACTAAGCTGGCTTTGTAAAAATGTCACTTAGTAATAAGCAGGCATATACAATGGAATGAAGGCTATTGCTGAGCGCATTGGGTTGCGCTCCAAAAATTGTAAGCTGCCCTGAGTCTCCGGAGAAGGGCGGCATATAAATATGAATAAAATAAAAAAATAAAAAAATAAAAAAAACAAAGTCCAGTTGCCTGTTAAAAAAGCACCTTTAGTAGTTTAGCAGTCTAGTAGTTTCCTGATAGTTGTATGGCCTATTAATTGGATTCAGCAATCATCTTACCTGGGAAAAGTTCTTTGAATAACACTGCTAGCTTGTTTTCTGCACTGGATCTTGGACTTTCATCCTCAAATCTTGCCCTAAAAGCACTAATACTCTCTCCAATCCATTGACTCTCATACTATTTATAGCTTCGACATCACTGCCTCATTTTTTGACACTTTCTTCCCCCAATCCTCAATTCTGGCTTTGTATGCTTAAGAATTGGTTTTGTGCAGCCAGAATTACTACCTCTGTCTCTTTCTTCAGCTTTTCTCTTAGCCTTTCTTAAATCTTGTTGTTATCTGCTTAACTCTTCTTCTGTTGTTATGTTATGTATATGTGTGCTAACCATGTAACCCATGCCTCTTTTTCTGTTTGTCATTTGGTCCTTCTTATATGTCAGTTTGGTTTCTCTGGTATTTAGTAAGCTTTCTTTCTGTACTTCCTTCAGATATCCTTCCAATGCTCTTTTTTTCCTTCAACTGTCTGGTGTTATTAATAATTCCTTTCCTATTATTTTTCCAGATTTTGGTAACTCTAATAACCTTTTGAAGTTTTGAAGGCTCTGTTACTTGAAACTTATTGGAGACCACTCAAACATGCATTTTCCAGCTGAGTTGTGCTGGTTTGAGAACCTCAAAGATTGCAGCACATTTCACCAATTGAAGGTCTTTCTTATTATATGATAAAAGCAGGGGTGGGATTCAAATTTCTTAACAACCGGTTCTGTGGGTGTGGCCTAATTTGTGGGTGTGGCTTGGTGGTCATATGACTGGGTGGGCATGGCTTGCTGATTGGGCATGGCTTGGTGACTGGGTGGGCATGGCTTGTATGTAAACATTATAAATATTTATGTAAATATTGCTTTTTTATATAAAAAAGAGCAACTTTTACCCAAAAGCAGGCAAAGCAGGCAGGCAGATTGAGTTGCTCACAGAATCACAGATTAACTTAGAGATCTATCTATCTGCAATCGGCTACCTGAGTCTGCACTGAAAAGCTTCAGTCCTAAGGAAAGTTCGGCTCTGCTTTTAGATTAGCTAGAAAGCAAGAAATCCAAGGATTTCCTGCTTTCTAGCTAATTTAAATCTCCTGGCAGACCAGAACAGCTGATGGTCAGGGAAAAATAGCAACTTACCAAACCAGGCAAGTTGGATGGCTTGCATGCCAGGTAAGGAGTAAGTGGGTGGGGAGGGCGGGGCCAGCCAGTGGAGCGATTCCTCCGAACTGGGGACAATTGTGTGTGCAGCATTTGCAAGAAATCATCAGTTGTGCCACCTGGAAAATCCTCTTGTTTCCTGCTTTTTCAACCTCAGCTGTGCTGTGCAAAGCAGCTGAGGAGGGAAAAGCAGGGAATAAAGGACAGCCTAGAGCCTGGGCAGGTGGGTGGGCCAAACGGTGTCAGCTGCTCTTCGCAGCTACAGGTTCTATAGAACTGGGCCGAACTGGTAGCATCCCACCCCTGGATAAAAGTGAAAGAAATCTTTTTGTAGTGGATAAATGCTGTGCTCCCTGATGCACTGGTTGTGAAATGAGCGAAAGTGCTAGATTTGGTGAGAGAAAATGAAGATGGGGTTATGCCAAACATTTCTCCTTCATTTTCCCCCCTGTGAGCTATAATTCAGTTTGATATACATAATCTCCTTTTGAAATTTTGAAATTTGAATTTAGACAAAGTTACAAATTCTTGTATTTCATAAGGAATAAAAAGAACACGGGATGTTTCTATCATTGTAGAGACCAATGCTTTGTAATCTCCTCAGCTTCCTACTCTTTGATTCAGTTCCAAGGGGAAGACGCCATGAAGAAATTCACCTCATTGGACTTTTTCAGAGAAAAAGATGTGGGCAAACAGGGAAGCTTCCAAGTGATATAAAAGCATATAATCAAAAGTAACAACAATGGCACTGGCAAACACTGCTCCTCCAATAATAAAGAAAACTACCCATCACGAAGTTCTCAAATGTTCTAAGAATAAAGTATTCTTCAAACAGCCTGGCGCTGCTATAAATGTGACAGGCTTTATAAACATTAAAAGGTAATGTAGAAGGGATCTTTCAGCCACCTCAAAAAACAGCATTAACTAAACACAACACAAATCACCCACCCCACAAATTTTCCTCTGATGAGGGACAGATTAGTTCCTGGAATTTCTTCTGAATGCCTTCCTCCCCCCCCCCCCAAATATCAGATTTGCTTTCTCTGGGATTCTGTATGGAATTTGTGTTCAGTCTTCTCATGATCAGGCCCATTGAATTTGGTTTGGCAATTAATCACGACTGGTGATGAGTGTGCTGGTTCAGCTCAGCTGTCAAAGCTGCCTGCCAGTGGTATGTACTATGTGGTGAGGTGAATGGCTGTTGCTTCCCCTTAATGATGGTGATTGGAGTGACTCAGTGTTGGAGGCACTAGTAACTATTTGTCTATGCCAACACCTAATGCTATGCCTGCTCCTTCATAGGAAATCACAAGGAATCCCCACACACACCCCATCTGCTGACTGAGTCCCCCAGCTGTTAATAATGAATTGAGATGAAAGGTTTTAATCCCTGAATGGCATCTCTTCAGCTTACACCTCAAGCATCTTCAAATCACACATCTGCAATCACTGCCAGCTTACTGGGTCTTGTCTTGATTGTGAGCAATATTTATAACAGACGTGTCTAATGGAGATAAAACAGATTTCTTTTTCTGCTGAGTGGTCAAGGCAGAGACATTAATATAGCCTGTAGCTCCTTCTCCTGTCCAATGAATGGAAATAGCGTGAATCCAGTTTAGCCTTTCTGCACAATGAGCAGATTCCTAAATTATATCGAGAAAACTTTCAGTTTTCAAGGCTGGCTTTGACACAGTGCTAACATATATAGGTATTGCAGAAGACATTAGACTTTGGGACATCTTTTATTTATAATAATTATTATGAGCTTTTTTCGCTTTGTAGTTCAGTGGATTTTATAGATCTAATGGAACATGGACTTGCATAGCTGATTGGCCCCCATGGAACCTCAAGCAGAAATTCCTACATCCTACTCTTTTAATCTATTTTTTTAATCACCAGCCCCTCCTCCAGGAAAGCACCTTCTGTATCCTACCAAATGAACTCTTTAAAAAAAAATCTTTCTTAACTTATCCAAAAGAAGGAGAGTATTCTGGCTTTCTTTTTCCCCTTGTAGCTTAGCAGAGTGGCTGGGATATGGGAGAAGCCAAATTCCTTATCAGAATGAGGGTGCAAATTTCAGAAACTACACATTTAACATGATTGGTCATATAGTCAGTCAGATATTTAAACTGGCATTTTTATCAATCTATCGAGCCCTCCCCAAGGACGTGGGATAGACAGATGTTGTTTTATGGTGTTAAAAGTATTCTTGCAGGATGTAAATTGTTCCAAGTAAAGAAGTTCTTTGCAATTAACCGGTATTGACTTACTCAATGCTGATGGTGTTTAAGTGGTACTTCAGTTGTTTTGGGATTGCACCCAAGGCACCTATGACTATTAGTACTATCATTACTTTCTTTTTCCACAGTTGTTTTACTTCTCATGAATGAAGGCAAATATACATGTCCTAGGATAATGTTGTAAGATCCAATCTGAGTTGGTCACTGGGACCAGATGTTTAGTCTTCCAAGCTTTTAGTCTCATGCTGGAATCCATCTTCAGGGCACTTCTCTCTAGCAGAGTGTGACTAACCCAGATTAGATCCTGTTTTATGCCTATATATAAGTCTTTCTATTTTATGATTTTCTGCAATTTTTCTCTTCTTTTCTGCTATCTCTAGGTATTGCAATCTTCACTATTCAGGCTTTTTTGTCTTTCTTATTGACAATATTTAAGACTGGAGTGTTATGTGGCAAGTTCTTGTCTGAATTCTAAAGTCCCAGGGCACTTTAGCTTCTTCATTTTCCACTACTTTGTCTATTTTGTGTTCCCACCAGATCTTGCTTGCAGACAAATGATATTTCTTGCAAATATTCCAGGGCACCATTGTTGCTACTTGTCATGCTGTAGTTTGCGGTCTGTCTGTGTGGTCCATCTGTCTGTTACCTTGCAGTGGCTAACTAGGTGGTCTACTGTTTTTCAGCTTCTTTGCAGAGACTGCTTGAGCAATTTGTTATAGTCAGCATCACAACTTTACTCATCACCTGTAACTCCAGATAACTTATATACACATTAAAAAGCACCATTCCAAAAATTATCCTTTGAAGACCCAGACAAATCTCACCAGTGTGAAAAATGTTCATTCATTCCAATTCTTTTTTCCTATTGGAGTGCTTTGTCTTTTTCCCCATAACAGCTGAACTCAGGAGATGTTAGCAGAGATATTGTCAAAGACTTTTTGAAAATCCAAGCATGCACTATCTTTTGAGGCATCTTGTCTGTGTGGTTGCAGGCTTGTTCCAATAGATTGTGAGAAAAGACCTACTTTTTAAATGTCATTTTTATTCTTTTTTCACAAAGCTTACATTTTAGGAATCTGATTATTTCTCCTTTAATAATACTTTTGACCATTTCCTCTAGAACAGATATTAAGTTATCTGGCCTATAGTTTTGTTTTTTACTCGTAGCCTTTTTTTAAAATGACACCACCCAGAAGATGCATATTTTCAGAGAAATAAATTGCTAACTTATGTTTAAGAATTATTTAAGACTTCTTGAGTAGATACCATCTTAATCCAGGGATTCATTTAGCTTTAGTTTCTCATTTTGCTTTTAACTCTTGTTACACTTATTTGTCTCAGTTCATCAGATGTTCATTCTGAAATAGCCAGCTCAGGCACAGATCTCTGTCTTATGTCTTTAACAGTGAAGACAGAAGAAAATAATTTATTCTACTTTTCTACTATCTTTTTCTTCTTTTAGGAGACATTTAACGGCCTCGTCATCTAACAGCCCAGTGGCTTCTGTGGTCTGTTTCCTATTCCAGATATATTTTAAAAATGCTTTATTACTTGTCTAAATTATCTTTCTCATGTGCTCCTGAAAGTGCTTTTTATTTTTTTTATCACTTGCTTTCATTTCCTTTGATAGAGTTCCTATATGTTCTTATCTGGGCTTTTTTTTAAATGACAATTTTGAGTTTGTTTATTAACCACACTTGGTGATGTCTTTGTCTTTGTGGTATCTTACATAAAGTAGTCTTCCCACCTGAAGGTCTAGTATAGTAATTCTGAATTATTTCCAAGTATTTTGGAGTGAATTATTTCTACTTGTTTCTCCCCTTTTAATTCCTTTAGGATTTGGAAATGGTTCTTCTGAAATTAAATGTCAATTTACCCATTGAGTCATTATTTCAGAGATATTTCCTTATCTAAATAGAAAAATATAATAACCATGCACTGTTCCAACTTACGAGACTGAAAAAAGGTGACTTATGACCATTTTTCACACTTATGACTATTGCAGCATCCCCATTGTTATGTATGTAGGTTTGAATGTTATTGGTTTATTTGAACTGTTCTTGTAAAATGTCAAATGGTATTGGTTTAAATAGTGCGGGAAGAATCCCTGCACTCCCATTGGCTGGCAGCTACGGCTGCAGGCTATAAGAAGCAGCCGTAGCCAAGCCAGAACGGGTCCATTCGAGCTGTAGTCACTAATAAAGATGCAAACTTAACACCCATGGTCATATGATTTACATTCAGATGCTTGGCAACTGACTCACATTTATGACCATTGCGGTGTTATGGGGCCATGAGGTCACCTTTTGCGAACTTTTGACAAGGAAAGTCAATGGATAAACCCAGATTCACTTAACCGTGTTACTAACTTAACAACTGCCATGATTCACTCAGCAAATATAGCAAGAAAGGTCATAAAATGGGGCAAAATTCACTTAACAAATGTCTCCCTTAGGAATGGAAATTTTGGGCTCAATTTTGGTCGTAAGTTGAGGACTACCTGTCCTTCCTTGCTTCTATGTGCTTTGGGGGCTTGGATTGTGGCAGCACCCCCAAAATGGTCTGAAGCCCCCATGTCCTTGTTGCGTCTCAACAAGGCAAAACAGAGCTATGTCTAGGACTAAGGAGAAGCTTTCTTTTTGCCTAATTTGGTATAAACCTTGTGAAAATCTTCCTTATCTGGTTGGTTTTGGGTTGTAATATGACTTGGTTCTTCCCATAATATCTCCCTCCCTTCCCCCCTCCCTCCCCCTCTCCTCCCTTTTTTCTCTTTTGCTGGCATATTTTTCTATTCTGATGGCAGATTGTGGAAGCAGCTGACAGATTGTGGTTTAGGTTACAAGACGGCAATTTAATTGGCAGAAGTGGCTGGAGCTGTCTTGAGTGCTTACATAAGCAGAAAAGTTTATAAATTTTACAAGTTTTTTTTTAAATGTGCCTTATCTTAACCCCTCAAGCCACTGAATTTGATCGTTGGGATTTCATTTTTAAATTCATTTAGTAGACTGTAGTAGTAGACTCTGTAAAATAAGGAAATCTAACATCTAGTAATCATCTCTAAGAAAAAAAAGTAACACCAGTTTAACAGCTTCCTGGTTTTTGATGTGGAGGGGAACTATAATAAGAGTCTTACTACTTATAGATAACAGCCAGAAGATAGAGGTGAGGGAGTCTAAGTAATATTATTTGAAGATATAAGAGAGAGAAAGGGAAAGAGCCATGGAGGTGAAGGAAAGGCAGGAAACCCAGAACTGCACAAATTGTGTGAATTGATTGTATGTTTCAGATTAGTACCATCTGTTCAAAGGTTTGTGGATTTAAATAAATTCTGTGTGTTTGGTTCAAGAGTAGTTAAGCATCTGTGTCTTGCCTTAGGATACATTTTGCTTCAAACATTTCATATAGACTATTTTCTAAATAGCCTTCCTTGAATGATAAATGTTGTTTTGATTTGTTAAATTAATGTCATATACTATATGATTATACGACATTAATCAAACAAATAGCTGAACAAACAGGGAATAATTTTGTACATGATTATGCTATGGAATTTCTTTACAATGCAGCATTTTTACTGAAATTAATTTAGTCATACAGCATGTGGTTATTTTCTTGTGATTAAATGAGGATGTTTAAAAGACATATTTCCAATTTTACATTCTCTGGGTTAAATATCTAACATCAAACTGGCCTATAAAGCTAAGCTACAACATGATTTCCTGGCCTGTTTGTGCAAGAACAGGACAACATGGGAGTCTTCCATGCCTCTGAATAAATCTTGGTAGTCTCACCCATATATCTGCTCAGAAGTCAACTATAATTTCATATCCCTACATCCGTTCTGCTGCCTAAAATTCTGCTGCTAAATTATGACCAACAAATCAATGCAGCTGGATTTATTTTATTGTTACAATGTACAGAGTTGATGAGATTAGTTTATTGTCAGCTGAGTATATTATTAAAAAGAAAGTGAAAAGTAGGACCAATTAAGTTTTTGAGAAATAAGCATCAGATACTGTGACTTTGAAGCTGGCTTATTTTCCTAAACATATTAACCTCGACTAACCACTGTTAGCCAGGCTCAGACAAAGAAATTAAATTGCCACTATTTGAAGATTGAAAACTAACACAGGTAGTCCTCGACCTATGAACTACAACTGAATGCCAAATTTCCATTACTAAGCAAGGCAGTTGTTAAGTGAGTTTTATGACCCTTTTTGCCACAATTGTTAAGCAAATCACTGCAATTGTTATCCGAATCACAAGATTGTGAAGTGAATCTGGCTTTCCCCTTTGACTTTGCTTATCAGAAGCTGGGTGAGAAGGTTACAAATGGTGATTCCATGACTTTAGGACAGTGCAACTGTCAGAAATACATGTGTCAGAAAGTGGAACTTTCTGGTGTTGCTATGCAGTTTACAACTTAGATAGATTTGATGGGGTGATCAAATATACCAATCATAGGGTGACACTAAGCACCCTACTCTGGTATGGCAAGACACCCCCTCAGTATATAAGGGGCTGCCAACTGTCATTTTACCTCAGGAGGTCACCTCATGGAGATCCATAGGAGAGGTCTAAAAAGAGGTTTGTGATATCTAGAGAGAGGGAAAATAGAGAAAGAGGTTTACAGGTTTCTAAGAGAGTTATTCTAAGGCATTGCTTAAAAGAGAATATTCAGCATAGGTGAATATTTCTCTTAAACAACTACCTCAGTTTCTGGAAGGGAAGGAGGAAACAGTAAAGAAGGGTTCCTAGGCTAAAAGACTATTAACTTTAGTACCTAAGCTGAAAGGAACCAAAGAAAGCTTATAACTATGCAGGTGGTTATAAGAAGACAGAATAACCTGAAATAAGAAAGAAGACTCTGTAAATAATTTTCTGTAATTATTTATTAATTGTTCTGCTCATCACAAATAAATACTTTTACTTTGAAACAACTTGGGCTCAGTATTTTACTTTAAATAACTTTAGGGATAGACAAGGTTTATGATCCAGAACTAGCCAAAGCAAAGTTCAAATTAAATAATATTAACAACATGCCAGTTGCCAAGGGCCCAAATTTTGATTGTGTGAACATGGGGAAGCTGCAACGGGGAAGCTGAAAAATGGTCACAAATCACTTTTTTCAGTGCCATTGTAAATTCAAATCATCCCTAAATGAATGGTTTTCAATAGAGGACTTCCTGTAGCTGAAACCATAAGGTAAGAAAAAAGGTGAACACTTGGTTAATATAGCATACCATAACATGATCTTAGTGAATAGCTTGCTATCAACTACCCATCTGAATACTTTTCTATTTTAGTGGAAACACTTAAAAAGCTAACAGTTTCTTGATTGTTAAATTGGCAATCTGAAGAATGCATTATGAAGCTGTGATGCAGATTCTACCGACTATTGAATTGTATGCAATGTTGTGATGCATGTTTGAAAGGATGAAGCTTACATCATAATGTCACAATGCACAGTTCAGCATCTTGACATCATTCTGATTAGGCATTGATGCATGGCAGTAGAAATAGCACTTAGACTTATATATCACTTCCTAGTGCTTTACAGTACTCTCTAAGTGATTTACAAAGTCAGCATGTTACCCCCAACAATCTGGGTCCTCATTTTGCCAACCTTGGAAGGGTGGAAAGTTGAGCCAACCTTGAGCTGGTCAGGATTGAACTGCTGGCAGTTGGCAGAGTTAGCCTGCAATACTGCATTCTAACCACTGCACCATCATGGCATATAGTTTAGACTTATTTGATCAGCTGGTTTAACTTAACCAAGAAAACTTGGTTACTTCATTGTGTTTTACTTCATTTATATTTATATGATGAATCATATTCATAACCTGGAATCTAACTGAATCCAATGCAACATTGGGAATATTTTCAGTTAAAAATTGTTTTCTTTTTCTTTTGTCAATAAACACCTGCATTTCAAAACAATTTGCCTAAATTGACCAGACATTGTCAATGTTTTGCTAATCCTAGTTTTAGAACACCAGTATTTCTATTCTGCTAGATGTATTGTTTTAGCAATTTCAGAAGTTATAGAAGAGAGCCTAGAGTTACATCCAGATTTTTATACACTCTAAATATTAGATATACTGTAAAGCGGAGAGCTGGTTCCTTTGGTGATAATTCATATAGAAGAACAGCTTATAATTCTATCAGCACTAAAACTTTGGTGCAATCCATTTTATATCCTATGGAAGAATAGATCCCAATGCATTTTAGTGGAATTTGCTCCTGAGCAAATGTATAATCATAACCCTCCTGTGTTGGAATTTAGATTGCTTTTCCGTTTGACATTTAAACCACATCTGCACTAAAAATGAAGACAGAAGTCCACCGAAAGTAGAGATTTATTTTCAGTTAAAACACTTGCTTCATTAAAACCACATGTCAGTAAGTAGCACATGAGCAAACGTATGAGTTTAGGCTAAGGCACATGGTGCAAAAGCTGTGCTGACCATTGCACTTTATTTTTTAAATAATATTAGCTGTTAACAACCACAGTATAGTCATAGTTTGACTACAGCAAGAGTTTTGGGTGTGAATGGAAGAGTTCTCTGATATAGCAAAAACAAAACTGATTATGGTATTTGTTTTAAAGAATTCCTCATTCAGGAGATGTTTTTCTCTTTCAAATCAAGAGGTATTTCTAAAGCAACTAGAAAGCCCAGCTTTTGGAATAGCAGAAATTTGTCATTAAATGTTCATTTTTATTCTTCCCAACACAATGAAATATTCGAAATAAATTATGTAATGTCAGCGTTCCAAGTAATGCACCCATTGAAAGCAGAACTCCGAAGCAGGTATATTCCTCAAAGAACCATTTATTGGATACATCATATTGGCCCAAGTGGTGAAAACTGACTCTGAAAGTTCCAGCGGTTTCCACCTAATTAAAAAGTAAAAGTTCCCCCTTCCCCCAGGTCATTGGTCACATTGTCCAATAGTGGTACTAGCAGGTTGACTGGTTACTCCAGTCTTCCTTTTCTCAGCCACCTGTTGGAATGAGCTTGGTTCCCACAAGAAAACTTTTTGTTTTGACGGCCAAGCCAAACTATCTAAAATTCTTTCCTCCCTTTCTCCCCCTTTGCTTTGTGGCAACCATGGAGACTCAAAGATGGCCTCAGCCAAAATCGCTTCAGGGTTGATATATATATAGTATAGTGGGAGAAGCTAGCAAGGGAAATACCAAGTTTTGAAAAAAAAACAGTTAAGGTCAGGGACTCCTAAGAAAAAAAACATCCTCCCCTAAATCCTTCATTGCTTCTATGAGCCAAAGCTCACAATGCTGCTGACAATAGAGACTATAGAGACTGTAGAGAGTTAGGAAGATGTTCTTGACAAAGTTAGGTCAGATCTGTTACCAAAGCCTTACCAAAACACAGCTTAAATCCAAAAAAAAAGCAAAAAGTATGTATAAGCTTGCTCAGATAGAAACCACCCTAATCCACATGGATAAAATAGCAATAGCACTTAGAGTTATATACAGGGGTGGGATTCTATCAGTTCGGACCAGTTCTATAGAACTGATTGTTACAATTCTGTGCAGTTCAGAGAACTGGCAAATCGTGCCACTGACTGGCCCCTTGCCCCCCTCCTGTCAGATTTCTGCTTTCTAGCTAATCTAAATCACTGTTGTACTGCTTTGCCTTCACCCAGGAGGCTTCCCTGAGGCCCAGTCAGGGGTGGTATTCAGGGGATTGGGGGGTGGGGGAGTAGTGGCCTGAGAGCAGAGCCGAACCTTCCTTAGGACTGAAGCTTCTATTTTTCAGTGCAGATTCAGGCAGCAGATTGCAGAAAGGTAGATCTGTGAGTGAATCTATGATCCTGCAAGCAACTCAATCTGCTTTGCCTTATTTTGGGTAAAAGTTGGCTGTGTTGTTGGCTGTGTTGTTGCTTCAACCAACCTGCTTACAGCAGAGCCAGCACACCACACCTCTCCTCCAGTATTTATAGAGAGAAGGCAGCTCAGATCATGCTTTGCTGGCACAAGCACAAAGCCGAAGACACCAGCCTGAAGATGGCGAGTGGGATCTCGTCGAAACGTCGCCAAGGTATTCTCAATCTTACACGGGACAAGACCCGAATACACCAAGACCTACATACCTTTACCCATGAAAATCTACAAAAACACATATGTGTGTGTGTGTGTGTGTGTATACAATATTTACATAAATATTTACAATATTTATGTACAAGCCACACCCATGCAGTCACATGACCACCAAGTCATCCCCCAGTCAGCAAGCCACACCCACCCAATCACATGACCACCAAGCCACATCCACAAATTACGCCATGCCCACAGAACTGGTTGTTAAGAAATTTGAATCCCACCCCTGGTTATAAACCATTTCACAATGCTTTACAGCCCTCTATAAGCAGTTTTCAGAGTTAGCATATTGTCCCCAACAATCTGGGTTCTCATTTAACTGACCTTGGAAGGATGGAATCAACTTTGAGCTGGTCAGGATCGAACTCCTGGCAGTGGGCAGAGTTAGACTGCAGTACTGCATTTTAACAACTGCTCCAGCAGGGGAGAAAGCACAGCATAATCAGACTTGCAAGATTCTATTATTATAGCCACCCTCAATAAAAGTAGTCTTAGCCTTCATGTGGAGTTGATTCTTAGTCTGGTCTTCCTGGTAGGCTGACAATCGTTTGTTCTGAGTTGCCACCCTTGGCTCATATGACACAGAATAAAGTGTCTGCAACCTGTACTGCATTTCCCAGGGTATACAAACATGCCGAGACAAAAAACAAAGGAAAAAACAGACTTAATGCTTCCTTTTGTTGTGCAGAATATATAGATGCCTTGTGTGGCTAGTTTTGGTGTTGGGGCTGGAGAAATTCCAGCTGTCACAATTTAAATGCCTTTCCTAACTTTTAAAATGCAGTTTAGCTAGATTTTTCAAAATGTTTGAGCTTTCAGCCATAAATGAACAAAATATGTGTGAGCCGATAGAACACCATTTTTAATAACACTATCCCAGGTTATAATATTTATAATATACTTGAAAATTTGGGCTTGGACAACCTTGAACTATGCTGCCTATGGTTGGACTTAAGCATAGTACACAAAATTATCTGCTACAATGTCCTACCAGTCAATGACTACTTCAGCTTCAACCACAACAATACAAGAGCACACAAAAGATACAAACTCAAGGTAAACCGCTCCAAATTTTATTGCAGAAAGTACGACTTCAGCAACAGAGTGGTCAATGCCTGGAATGCACTATCTGACTCTGTTGTTACATCCTCAAATCCCTACTCCTTTACCCTTAAACTATCCACTATTGACCTCATCCCATTCCTAAGAGGTCTGTAAGGGGCGTGCATAAGTACGCCTATCGTCCCTGTCCTATTGTCCCCATTTATTCATAACTATTTCCTGTATTCTTACTCATGTTTATACTTATACCTATTATCTTGTAAGCGATTGACAAATAAAATAAATAAATAAATAAACAAATAAACAAACAAATAAACAATAGGTAAGGCTTACAAAGAAATCTAATTATAGATGTAACAAAAGTAAATATAAAAGCAATTAAAAAGCAGTGTTTAGCTGCAATTCATCTATATGACACATGCCACATCCCACTTTTTTAAATCCAGAAGAGGGGGAGTGGAGGGGAGAAGGTGAGAGTCCCAAATTGTAAATTGGTTAGCATTACCCATTGGAGTTACTGGTGAGATCCCAAACAATAAATCTATGTTTGTGGAGTTCTGTATTTTGGAGACCTGAGATTGATTTATTATTTTTGCCATTGCTGTCACACTCTTTTTCCAATTTTATTTTTTAAGTTTTGCAACTTTTGTCACATTTTCTGCTCATGGTATATTGGTGCCCCTGTAAAAAGAGTTAATTTTTGTGGGCCAGGTTTCCTATGTGAATAAGTCAATTGGAAGGAGAACTCTCTGAGGGGTGGCTTTGAAGGGTTTTTTTTTAATGGCTCTTCTAAACAAAACTTTTAAAGATTCCTTTGTGTTCATTTCTCTACTTCCTCCTGATGACATTATGAAAACAAATTCAAGTTGTTAGAATACCAATTAAGTGGAGCTACATGTGGAAATGTGTAGCATCCATATCACATTTCTGTAATCATTCATTGATTATGCTGGTAATTACCTATAAAGCCTTGCATGGATTAGGGCCGGAGTATTTGCAGGAACAACTGCTGCCAGCAACAACGACCCATCGCCCCATGCGCTCCCACAGACAGGGCCTCCTTAGGGTGCTGTTGGCCAGACAATGTCGACTGGTGACCCCCAGGGGGAGAGCCTTCTCTGTGGGTGCACCTGCCCTTTGGAATCAGCTGCCCCTGGAGCTTCAGGTGGCTCCTGACCTTCGATCCTTCCGTCGTGACCTGAAAACATGGCTCTTTCAACTTGCCGACCTGGACTGATGGGGGGGGTTAGTGGTTGTTTGTTCATTTTAATTAGCTTATTGGGATGTTATTTAATACTTTTTTAAATTTTGTGTTGTATGTTTTTATTGTTGTGAGCCACCCTGAGTCCTTCGGGAGATAGGGTGGCATAGAAATCCCAATAATAAATAAATAAATAAATAAATAAATAAATAAATAAATAAATAATAGAATGTAAAATGAATGTTACATGCTTTTAAAATCCTCTGAGTTCTACTTTGTACTTAAACAAATGTTTTGTTGACTCAGAATAAAGTGTTTAATTCCAATATCATTCACAATACATGTTTCTGAACGGGTAGGCACATTTTACTAAAATATTATGAGCTTGTGGCCAAGAGTCTATGATAGCGTGAGTTTGCTTCCCACTATTCTTTTAGTTTTCCAGGATGTTGTGTTATTTGGATCACTTTTTATCTTTATTTTTGACAAATTTCCAAATAAAGCAATGGGCTTCAACAAATGCCTTTATTTTTAAAGAATGACTTTTGTGGTACATAGGGCATGCTTGGAAAGAAAGATATTGTGAGTGGCTGTCACTTTATTTTTCAGCCCCGTTCGTTCATAGCTTTCCACTAAGCATTGGAAGCCAGCATAAACAGCAAAATGCTGCTGCAACAAAGGTAGATTTTGTGATATTCCCATTTGCCCAGGGATTAACATTTTATCTCATTTCTTCAGATGTTTCACGATGTGTGGCAGAGAGGAAATATACCCAAGAACAAGCACGCAAGGAGTTCCAGCAAGTATTCATCCCAGAATGCAGTGATGATGGGACTTACAGCCAGGTTGATTGAAACAATTCTTGATTATTCATTTGACCTATTTCTTTCTCTGCTTAACTCTTTTTTTTCTGACTCTGAGTTACCACTGATTGGTTCTAAAGTGCTCTGTGTTGTTTCTGAAATAAAAACAACGCATAAGAAGATATCTAACTGTTAAATTCCTAAGTTCTAAAGGATGTTAAGATGAAGATCTCATGCTACTTCCAGCAGTATTGTGAAAGTGTCGCCTGTTTCCTGTCTCATTTCTTGCAAGTGTTGTAAAAACTCGGCCAGATATATACAATGATATCCAATGTTGTGTTAGTACATTTCTGCTATTTCTGATTGTCTCTTCCTTTCCCCGCACCCAGTAGAATCCTGCTTGTTCTCAAAAAGTTAGTTTGGAAGTTTGAGGACTCTCCAGAAAAAATTGTGAGGATGGATAGAAATCTGGAAACTCCATTACATTGTGGATGGAAGAAACTCTACTAATGCAAACATGTTATGACATTCTATTGAAAGTTGGGTTACCATCTGTTGAATTACTTATTTATTTTAGCTAAAAGTGAATGCTTGTTAAAAAGCACAGGCATATTTTACAGCACAGATTGTGGAGTCCTTGGTACTCTCTGAGCTTGGTTGTTTGCTTACAGATGTTTCACTATCCAACATCATCAATGCTAGTGACTGTGAAATTATATAAAGTTGCTTACTCTGACAATTGGTGGGAGTATAATTTTCTCCTTGACAGTTCCTTGATTAGGGTATTGTTTTCTGCTTGATTGTTTGGCTGGTATTAATCCCTGCTTACCTGAGTGTAGGATCCCTAAATAAGAAGTTTTCATTGTATCATCTGATTGCTAATTGGTGTTCATGGATGCATCCTGCTAAGTCTTCTGCCAGTCTGTCCATATAATAGTTGTTATAGTCTTTACACTGTATGTTGTAGATGACTCCTATATTTTCTTCTTCTTGGGCTACTCGGTCTTTTAAGGTGTTTTGAAGTATTTATTTTGTTTGTATTCTACAGTGATGTTGTGTGATTGTAATTGTTGGTTATTTTTGAGATGTTTTTGATGTATAACAGTATTATCCTTTTCATAGCTTGTGTTGGTTGTGCTGTGATGGGTTAAGCGGTCAGGCACTTTTTAATAAAGTTGCATGGATATACATTTTTGGGGAAGATGTTAAATATATAGTCTCTTTTCTTTTTGTGTTATGTTGTGTTCTGTGTTGGTGAAGTACATTTGTACTCATCTGAATAATGTTCTTACACAGCTCTTCTTGTGGGAAGTTGGGTTGTTACTTTGGTAATGGAGCACTAGGTTAATGTGGGTTGTCTATAAAAAAACTAGTATGAGTTCTTTATCAAACCAAAGACACAGTAACACAACAAGAAAAACAGGAGTCATCTACAACATATAATAGAAAGACCTGTAACAGCTACTTTGCAGGTTAGACAATCAGAAGATTAGCAGAGGGCATCCATGAGCACAAACTTGCAATCAAAAAATGTGATGAAAATCCTTAATCTCACAACTCATGGACAGATTTAACCATAGTTTCTTCTGGAAACACTCTGGACAGATTACCTCCAAAAACATTAGGGAATTCCTGGAAGTTTGACATTTAGACAAATCAGCCATTAACAGATATATAGAGACAAATCACATTTACACATCATTCAAAACAATATAAAGAGTGAAAAGGACCCATCCTTTCCAGCAGCCTATATCCAGATAAGCAGGGATTAATATCAAATAAAAAATCAAGCAGAAAACAATACCATAATCAAGTAAGTACCAACAAGAAAATCACAACCCCACCAACATTGTCAGGGCAAGTTATGTATGTAAACAGGGAACAAACCCCACACCACAAGAACTGATGATGTTACCTAGTTTGGTAATGAAATGTCTGCAAGAAAATAACCAAGCGCAAGTAAGTATTGAGATGAATAACCATTCCACATTTTAGTAGAGTACACAAACACAAGAAAGAGATGTTTGTGATTTGTGAACAAGGAGTCATGGGTCCTGGATTTTGCATGGATTTTGTTAGCTCATATGAAGTGTTTTGAACCAAAAGTATTGTCCTATGATTCATCTTTTCACTTAATTAAAGATCATGACAATGACAGTTTTAGTAATGTACTTATTTATTTATTTATAAAATTTATAGACTACTCATCTTACCTCAAGGTAATTCTGGGCAGATTATATAGATAGAAAAGTGGCATTTATTTATTAAAGTATTTATTTTCTGCCTGTTATTTATGAGCTCAAGGCAAAACACTCCCTCCTCATTAGGTAATTAGGACTGCAGAAAAAACAATTACTACCAACCTGCCTTCCATTGAGGACCTGTATACTGCATGAGACAAAAAGAGGGCTGTGAAAATGTTTACAGACCCCTCAAATCCTGGACATAAACTGTTTCAACTCCTACCCTCAAAACGATGCTATAGAGCACTGCACACCAGAACAACTAGACACAAGGACAGTTTTTCCCCAAATGCCATCACTTTGCTAAACAAATAATTCCCTCAACACTGTCCAATTATTTACTACTAAGTCTGCATTACTATTATTATTAATCCTCCCATCCTTGAGAAAGGTTGTGACTCAGTTTTAATTTGAAATTCAACACACTCAACTCTGGTTGAACAATCAACTCAGATTGTATCTTTTTATTTTTCTGTCCATGCAAGTTAGGAGGGAAAAAAAAGACTGAATGAGCTGTCAGTAAATGTCTGCTGGAGATATTATTAGGGATTCCCCAATCAGATCATGGGGTTCAGCTTTTGTCTATTCTCATTCAAGTTTCAAGCTACCTCCATTTAATATAATCCATAAAAACAAATGAGCCTATTGATTTTGATATGATATATGGATTTTGTAAAACTGTGGAAAGGATGGTCCAGTTTTTTTACAGGGTAGTGCTACAGCTACAGGTACTTACTGGAAAAAAATCAACACTATCTCTCAAGAAAATGTGAGATATAATTTTCTGTGAGTTTCAAATGCTTGGCATTTTTTCACAGGTTCAATGCCACAGTTACACAGGCTACTGTTGGTGTGTCACCCCTAATGGTCGTCCAATCGGTGGTACAGCTGTAGCACATAAAACTCCACGTTGCCCAGGTAACTATATATACATTATTGTGGCAGAAACTATTCTTCCTTTTTCTTGCTCTCTATCTTGATACACTGAATCAAAGTATCCGCATACATAAATTAAACTGCCAAATTAAGTATTTGTTTATTATTGTACCTTTCTATTCAATTGGTTCTGCTAACAACAAATAAAACGTAGAATACAAAAAAAGATAATTCAAAAGTGCACTTAACAATTAACAATTAAGAAATAAAAGATTGTCAAGTAAAACTATTTACTTGATAGAATCAAGATCACATGAAGTGCTAATGCCACTTCATAATGCCTTGGTAAGACCATACTTGGAATACTGCGTCCAGTTTTGGTCACCATGATGTATAAAAGATGGTGAGACTCTAGGAGTGCAGAGAAGAGCAACAAAGATGATTAGGGGACTGGAGGCTAAAACATATAAAGGACAGTTGCTGGAATTGGATATGTCTAGTTTAATGAAAAGAAGGACTAGGGGTGACATGATAATGGTGTTCCAATATCTCAGGGGTTCCCACAAAGAAGAGGGAGTCAAGTTATTTTCCAAAGCAGCTGAAGGCAAGACAAGAAGCAATGGGTGGAAACTAATCAAGGAGAGAAGCAACTTAGAACTAAGGAGAAACTTCCTGACAGTTGGAACAATTAATCAGTGGAACAACTTGCCTCCAAAAGTTGTGAATGCTCCAACACTGGAAGTTTTCAAGAAGAGATTGGACAACCATTTGTCTGAAATGGTATAGGGTTTCTTGCCTAAGCAAGGGGTTGGACTAGAAGACCTTCAAGGTCCCTTCCAACTCTGTTGTTCTGTTCTGTTCTGTTAAGTGAGGGCTGAATGCATTCTCCATCTTGGAAGCAACATAGTTGAATGTCAGGAAAATGACTCTCTAACTTCAGGAGAGGAGGGAAAGAGGGAGACAGTGAGCCAGTCAGCCAGCTAGCCAGTTTGGTATAGCAGATGAAGCTCAGACTAGAAACCGTGAGACATGAGTTCTAGTCCCACCTTAGGCACGAAGCCGGCTGGATGACCTTGGGCTGGTCATTCTCTGTCAGCCCTAGGAAGGAGGCAACAGCAAACTACTTCCAGAAAAACTGTGCCAAGAAAACTGCATAGGACTAGTTCACACAGTCACAGAAATCAACAATGACTGAGATGTGGGTCTTTGTGCATGCACACACACACACATATTTAAAAAAGTAACCAGGAGAGCCACCACTGCATATTTGTAAGTGTGAACCTTCAGATAGCTTGCCCCTAAGCCACTTGGGGTTCTGGAAGTGCACCTTATCACATGCCTTGTAAACAATTTCCAAACAGTGATGACCTTCAGTTCTAATTTTATGTGTTCAGTGCATCATATCGCTGATTAGAAACCTAGCTGTCCCATTTACACCAGTTGCAACATCTGGACACTTTTCAAAAGTAGACCAAATAGAGAACTTGCAATTGTCTAATTTATATTTTGACAATTTTGGCACCTCACAGCACATTAGATTTATTATACTTTCTTCTTGGTTTCTGTGAGGTTTGGTTTCCTATCATTTTAGTGGAGCCATGAACTTTATGTCACAGAATAATAGATAAGTGTACTTTAAAACAATAAACCAATTTCCTGCTGACCTTATTTTAAGAAGTATAATTTAATAAATCTTCAATGCAAAATTCAAATGACCCAAGTATGACATTCAGGCTGCAATTCTATACTTGGGATTCTGGCATAAATTTTATTATGGTCAATTATGTGCATTCATAAAAAATGACAGTGGAATTATTCTGGGGTAGAAGTTTGGATATGAATAGAGAATTAGTGTTCTCCAAGTTAGCTTTAGATTTTCAATCCAAGCTAATGCCTGAAAACCTGACTGTTTTGTAAATGTATGACTTTTCCAATATTACTTTTTTAAAGTACAAAATTGGCATTTTTGTAAATGCAAAAAAAAATTGCCGAGGACAAAACACTTTCCAAACAGGATGGTTTTGGATTATCTTGCAATCACATGGCAATTGTCCATATTTTGGTTTTCTCAAGAGAAAAAAAATTGCCATTATAGTGCTTCAGTTCTGAAGTCCAAAAAATTTCCTTTATAAATTTACTCTTTGGATATCATGTTACCAGTATTTCTAAGGCACTGATTGAAAACATTATTATATTTGTACACCATGTAGTAGCTTGTGTGGATTATGAACTACCAATATACATATCATCTTGTTGGTAAAGACCAAGAAGCATAATACTAAATAAAAAGATATTCCCCAAATAATTTGAGATCTGCACAGTTCATAACTGTTCCCATTAGCACAGTTGCTTATAGTATTCTAGAGAATCAGGTAGCCTGCTCATTAGCAAATCAGGCTCTAGAAAGCATTGTTGGGCGTGATCCTGAAAACTGAAGCAAAATGTTTATCCTAAGAAATCTTTGCACCTGAAGATTGAGATGATTTTACTGAATTGCATGATGTATGACCAAATCCCTTTTCTATTTCTTGTTTACTAATTTTATTTTGAATCCTAGTTGATGTTCATACTGTTAACATATAAAATTTATTTATTATTTATTTATTATTGGGACTTGTATGCCGCCCCATCTCCAAAGACTCGGGGCGGCTCACAACTAAGAAACAACAGCAATAAATAATTAAAAAGAGATTAAACCCGATTACAAGCCCAAACAAATTTAAAATACATTAAAAATATAACTTAAAGAAAAATAAACTTAAAGAAAAAAAAGATACGGTCTTAGAAGATCTGCAATACAAATTAATATAAGTGTCATGTTACATTGAACATCATATCCAGAAATAATAGAATCATATGTCAACTTTGGGGAGAAAAATGTCAGAGTAAGTTCAAAACAGCAATCATTAATACTTGTTCTGAAAGACTGTGTTTAAAACAGTGTATATTTCCTTCCTATTTTAAACACAAATTAAGATTTGCGTCAGATACTGTTATTAATTGCGGTTTTGTTGCTACTATTGGTGTGTTTTCAATATTCCAAGTAAATCTTTTAAAAAACCTCTATCAGGTGGGAAAAATAGTGAGTTGAAAATGTAAAATACTACCCCACCCCCCCGTTTCTCTCTGTCTGTCTGTCTGTCTGCCTGTCTCTGTCTTTCTGTCTGTCTGTCTTTCTGTCTCCTCTTTATAACCTATCCCAAATTATATATTTGATAGATTGTATTTTTATATTGTATAATACTCAACTCAGTTTGGTGATCCTTTAGATGTAGACATGATTCTTGGACAAGTGACCACAGCTGGCTAGCTACCGGCTTGGCCTTGTGTATCCTGTCTTATTAAAGCAGCTGTATATTTGGATAAATAAAACAGGGCCATGTTCAGGGAGAGCCATGGAAGAAAGCAGTGTAGTATTCTCCATGGAGAAAAAAATATTTGTTTGTTTGTTTTTCATCAATATTTTTATGCAAATTATGGAGCACAGTCATGACTATCAGATATAAGCCCATAACCTTATAAAATACATATCATGCAGCCACCCTGTCTGTGTTTGCTAGATTGTTCATCAGAATCATAATTGCCCCAACTCAAATGGTGAAGGAATTTTATTGTTTTCTTAACTCATTTGTTTTCAAAAGTCTTCCAGGTGTAAAGGTGGAATTAATCATTGCAAACAAAGGAGCATATAAATTTATCTAATCAAATGTGGTGGAAAGCTTTAAGAACATTATACCATGGTATACTATTCTTTACCAGATCGGGCCACTCCTAGTAAAACAATAATAAGAACTTCAACAACAAATCCTGCATTTGACCCCTCTGACACCTCTCTGGATCTTCTCTCTCTCTCTTTTTTTAATTCATATTTATATCCCGCCCTTCTCCGGAGACTCAGGGCGGCTTACAATTTTTGGAGCACAACCCAATGCGCTCAGCAATAGCCTTCATTCCATTGTATATGCCTGCTTATTACTAAGCGGCATTTTTACAAAGTCAGCTTATTGCCCCCAACAATCTTGGGTCCTCAATTTACCAACCCTGAGAGGATGGAAGGCTGAGTCAACCTTGAGCCTGGTGGGATTGCACTAATTGCAGGCAGCTGGAACTTAAGTGCTAGGCAATTAACAGCCTGCACCACCAAGGTTCCTTTTGTTTTCCCCTCCCCCACCCAAAAGTGGCTGGTATATCAGTAAAACTGTCCCTGTTCACAAGCATCTAATATTTAAAGATCTATTTCCAATAGAGGAAGCGATCTGGAGGAAAGAGTAAAAAATGATCTCATTCACTAATTCTTAGTTACAATGTTTTTAAAGACCAAACAGAAAACAGTTGAAGGAGTGAAGTCAATAAATAAAAAGTAGAGTTTCCCGCTGAGCTAATGGAGTAATCCTGTTCCGTCTTTCTCTCTTCCGTAGCCTGATGGAATGGCTGCTGCCAAGTGGCACTTGATGGAAAGAGGAACATGGCTTCCCAATATAGTCGATGGCAGCTGTATTTCCTTCAGGAAACAGTTCCCTTCAATTTGGGTTTTTGGTTTGGCTTTGGGAAAGAAATTGCCTTGGTTATCCTAATAAATCCCTTGCCCATAGTAATCCCTTTGATGTGTCAATAAAATGGTTTCCAGATCTTAAGGATTTTTCCCCAAAGGCAGTAAATGGAAGATCTAACAGCAGCAGGCAATCCTCCCCAACCAAATAAGTTCCAGTAAATTCAGCATATTTTACAATTTTTTTGAATGCACATTTGAGCACGATGTAGCCAAGGTTCAGTGTGAATTGGGGAGAATTTTGACCATTGGAGATTACTCAGAACATGGTATTTTTGAAGAAACATCAGTGTAACTGGAGCTAATTTATTAATGGGACTTATATGCCGCCCCATCTCCGAAGACTCGGGGCGGCTTACAATAAAACGACCACAATAAATACAATAATGTAACTTGTACCAACCACAAGTTTTAAAGTAAATGTGATTGAAGCCACTCACACCAATTTCTGATAAACAAAAAGCTAATTGCAAATTATGAAACAGGAGCTTGTGTCATTTGTCTTTTGGATCACATATTTCACATAAAAAGGAATCTTTCACAAGTTGGAATTTCAAGTATCTGTATTTTGTAGCTGGCAAGTATTTATTTAGATGGAAATGTGTGCATATTACAATGCTATACTTTTTGTGTTTCTTGCACTCTTTTGGACCATGCCTTTAAAGTTGAAGAGCTAGAAAAAAAACTTATTTTAAAGCCTATATACAGGTGAAGCTCGAAAAATTAGAATATCATGCAAAAGTTCATTTATTTCAGTAATGCAACTTAAAAGGTGAAGCTAATATATGAGATAGTCTCATTAAATGCAAAGCAAGATAGTTCAAGCCGTGATTTGTCATAATTGTGATGATTATGGCTTATAGCTCATGAAAACCCCAAATCCACAATCTCAGAAAATTAGAATATTGTGAAAATATTCTAGGCTCAAAGTGTCCCACTCTAATCAGCTAATTAAGCCATAACACCTGCAAAGGGTTCCTGAGCCTTTAAATAGTCTCTCAGTCTGGTTCAGTAGGAATCACAATCATGAGAAAGACTGCTGACCTGACGGTTGTGCAGAAAACCATCATTGACACCCTCCATAAGGAGGGAAAGCCTCAAAAGGTAATTGCAAAAGAAGTTGGATGTTCCCAAAGTGCTGTATCAAAGCACATTAATAGAAAGTTATGTGGAAGGGAAAAGTGTGGAAGAAAAAGGTGCACAAGCAGCAGGGATGACCGCAGCCTGGAGAGGATTGTCAGGAAAAGGCCATTCGAAAGTGTTGGGGACATTCACAAGGAGTGGACTGAGGCTGGAATCAGTGCATCAAGAGCCACCACACACAGACGGATTCTGGACATGGGCTTCAAATGTCATCAGAAGCATCTTACCTGGGCTAAAGAAAAACAGACCTGGTCTGTTGCTCAGTGGTCCAAAGTCCTCTTTTCTGATGAGAGCAACTTTTGCATCTCATTTGGAAACCAAGGACCCAGAGTATGGAGGAAGAATGGAGAGGCACGCACTGCAAGAAGTCTAGTGTGAAGTTTCCACAGTCTGTGTTGATTTGGGGAGCCATGTCATCTGCTGGTGTTGGTCCACTGTGCTTCATTAAGTCCAGGGTCAACACAGCCATCTACCAGGAGATTTTGGAGCACTTCATGCTTCCTTCCACAGATGAGCTTTATGGGGATGCTGACTTCATTTTCCAGCAGGACTTGGCACCTGCCCACACTGCCAAAAGGACCAAAACCTGGTTCAATGACCGTGGGATTACTATGCTTGATTGGCCAGCAAACTTGCCTGACCTGAACCCCATAGAGAATCTATGGGGCATTGCCAAGAGAAAGATGAGAGACATGAGACTGAACAATGCAGAAGAGCTGAAGGCCACTATTGAAGCATCCTGGTCTTCCATAACACCTCAGTAGTGCCACAGGCTGATAGCTTCCATGCCACGCCGCATTGAGGCAGTAATTGCTGCACAAGGGGCCCAAACCAAGTACTGAGTACATATGCATGCTTATACTTTTCAGAGGTCCGATACTGTTCTATGTACAATCCTTGTTTTATTGATTGCATAATATTCTAATTTTCTGAGATTGTGGATTTGGGGTTTTCATGAGCTGTAAGCCATAATCATCACAATTATGGCAAATCACAGCTTGAACTGTCTTGCTTTGCATGCAATGCGTCTTATCTCATATATTAGTTTCACCTTTTAAGTTGCATTACTGAAATAAATGAACTTTTGCACGATATTCTAATTTTTTGAGTTTCACCTGTACCTCCAGCCTAAATTTATTACAAGATAAATTAATTACTAACAGTGTTATCTAAGACTCAATTCCTTTGGATTTTCTTTCTTAATTATTGGGCACTGGCAATACTCCTATCTATTACCACTGTCTGGCTATTCACTGTTTGATGGTCTGGTTGAATCTTCACTAGTTTTATTCAGGTTATACCCATTAGACCATATTTTATAACTAATGTATATCTCCTTGATCCAAGCTTCTGGTAAGTAGTTTATTGATTGACTGAAATCTCTGATAATTTGTATTGAATTTTATGCTGACGGTAGTGTAATCCTTTGTCAATAGCATTCCAGATTGTTTTGATTGCCACTGTTTCAACTTCTACCAGGCAAAACCAATTAGATAATTGTATACAGAGTTTCTCAGACATCCAAGTCATATCTGTCCCCAGAGTGCTTTTTTAAAAAAAACCATAACTGGACTTCCTTGATTTTTCATGAAGACATTTCATTTCTTATCCAAGAAGGTAACTAACTGATGGGGAGTCAGCCAGTTATTAGCTCTCTGTCATTGAAACACCTGGGTTATAATGGGAATGTAAACAGCAATAGCACTTAGGCTTATTTACTACTTCATACTGTTTTATAGCTCTCTCTAAGTGGTTTAGAGAGCCAGGGTATTGCCCTTAACAATCTGGGCCCTCATTTTACCAGCCTTGGAAGGTTGGAAGGCTGAGTCAACCAAATCCTTTCTATTGTTCACTAGTTGATTAGAACTGAAGAAGCTTCTTGGTTGAGAGGTGAAATGTCTTCAAGAAAAATATAAAAAGTCTAGTTGCATTTTGAAAGAAGCACTTTTTGGGGGAAATTTAGCTAAATGGGGTGGAATGCACACTTGGTCTAGAAGTTTTTGTTTGTCATTATTTTCAAATAAGGCAGGTTTCAGCTTGAACCCATTTATATACTTTCTTCTCTTATGCTCTGTTGAAGATAAAAAGTATTAAGCTGTGTTGTAACTCATAATAGGGAGGCAGATCTCTCCATACACCATTAGTCTGCTATTGTGAGAGCGCTGGACAACTTGAGAGCTACAGCGCCTTCATTGTCTGCATAAAATTAAATGTTCCCATCCTCCACAAGCTGTTCGTTGAAATGCACCAGATGTAACCCAGACATTTTTACTACTCCCAAGTCAAGAGATCAAAATTTAGGGAGCTAAAAGAAATTCCAGAGATATTGAGCCTTTGGGAAAGGGAAGGAAATTTTGAAACAGGTGTTCAACTATTGCTGAAAGGTATCTTTTATAAGATTTCCCTGCAATTGTTTTTTTTTTTTTACAATATCTTAAAATACAAGGCACATGCAGTATCTCTTGTTTTCTCCTGTAAAAGTTTCCTAGGAGCACTGTAAGTTCCAGGGATATAGAATATTTTATAGAATGACACATTATGAAATAAAAGCCTTATTATTCTCTTCTCCATATTAATAAATGCCTAAACAGTGATTGGCCTGCTGCCTTTGAAATTTGGTGACACAACTAAATACTTTCAATGCTTCTTACATTACATTGTTTTTGCTCTATTTTTAGGATCTCTAAATGAGAAGCTGCCACAGCGTGAAGGTACAGGAAAAACAGGTAAATATCATAATATTTAATATTATAAATTATATATGTATAATAAGTCTCCATTAAATAGCCGCCCCGAGTCTTCGGAGAGGGAGCGGCATATAAGTCGAATTAATAAATAAATAGGAAAAGTTGTTTTCTTTTATACACAATATATTTCAGTTAATCCAAAAAAAGCAACCCAGCCTTCTTATTTCATTATTAAAAGCTGTGGTGACGCAGTGGTTAGAATGCAGTATTGCAGCTACTACTGACTGCTGACTAACTGCAATTTGGTAGTTCGAATCTCACCAGGCTCAAGGTTGACTCAGCCTTCCATCCTTCCGAGGTTGGTAAAATGAGGACCCAGGTGGTTGGGGGATAATATGCTGACTTGTAAATTGCTTAGAGAGGGCTGTAAAGCATTGTGAAGTGGTATATAAATATAAGTGCTATTGCTATTAAACCTAGAATTAACATCAGACCTGTCACCATTTACTCCTAGAAAAGTTTTGAGTTATCCTTTAAGGAAGTATTTGGACTATCTGATTTTTTTTCCTGAATATATCTCAGTATGAACTGAGAACAATGGTATATGCTTCCTTGGTTATTATTATTTTTTGGCTATATCTAGGTGAAAAAGAATGTTGGTTCCTTTGCATTGCACTTAACATTGGAGGGTATTAATTTGTGCACCAATGATGTTACCTAGTTTAATAATGAAATGTCTCAAAAAATGTTCAGAGAGCACCAAGGACTCCACAAGTCTGCTACTCCTTGGAGAAACTTGAGGTAGCACTTAGTGGTCATCAATCTAATAAGAGTAACTGGCTAAAAATTGTCCAGAGGAATTCAAAGCAACAGCTTGAATCCAGGCCTCCCTGTTCCAAAGCCAGCATCACATGACTTTGAGTTGTGCATCCTGCCATTTCAAGCATCTACCTTCATACATTTTTGAAAATGAATTTCCCTGGTGGTAGAGAGGTTCATCTCAATGCATTTACAGAAAGTTATATCTCTTTGAGAATATTCTAGCTGAACATTTCTGAGTACAAGCTGGAATGTGGTTCTAACCTACTCCAAATGAAAATAAGTATGGATAATTATTCATATGTAGAATTATAACATACTTTATTTTGTATCGGTTTGGCAAAGTGGGATGTACATATTTAAAAGCAGATCATTTAAATTCTGAAATTATCCAGGATTAAATGGAGACAACTATGGAAAAAAGCAGGACAGTAATAATGAAAAGGGAGTAAGAAAAAAAATACTGTTGCAACTCTATCCTAGTTAGATATAAGCAGTGACACCCCTTTCACATCAAAGTTTTATTCTATGACTTAACTGAGAAGATGCAGAAATGCTATAATTATTGAAGTAGGAACATTTCTGAAAATATTTGAGGAGGAGCATCCTTGCTTGAAAGCTTTTGAGCAAAGCCAGGAAAATGAACCAGCAAAGCTTTTCCCTGACCCCAAGATTAGTAATTTTCATTGAAGCACGGGAAGTTCCCAGCTACAGCAAACCCCAAAGATGTTAATATTAGGTATATTGTTTTCACTTTTTACACTTAGGACTCAGTATTTGACTCCAAGGGATGTATGCTATCTTTTTCTTTTCTTTTCTTTTCTTTTCTTTTCTTTTCTTTTCTCCTCCTCCCGCACCATCCTTCTCAAAGGGAACAGGCTCACTCTGTGAATTGTTAATGTTCTGTTGAGATACAAAGAAAAGTCAAAGGCCTTGTTAGCACTTCTGGCTAATAGGGGAATACTCATGGATTTCTAAGCTACTACATGGGTTTATAGTTCTTATAATATAGGACAGGAAGCCTGATAGCTTAGCAGTTAAAACACAGGGCTTGTCAGCTGGAAAGGGCCTTGGTGGTGCAGGCTGTTAATAGCCTAGCACTTAGTTCCAGCTGCCTGTAATTATTGCAGGCTCAAATCCCACCAGGCTCAAGGTTGACTCAGCCTTCCATCCTCTCGGGGTAGGTAAACTGAGGACCCAAGATTGTTGGGGGCAATTAGCTGACTTTGTAAAAATGCCGCTTAGTAATAAGCAGGCATATACAATGGAAGGAAGGCTATTGCTGAGCGCATTCGGTTGTATCCCAAAAATTGTAAGCTGCCCTGCGTCTCCAGAGAAGGGCGGGATATAAATATAATTTTTTTAAAAAAAGTTGATAGTCCGGGTTCGAGCACTGCATAATGAAGTGAGCTCCCCTTCTTGCCCTAACTCCTGCCTGCCCATCAGTTCGAAAGCATGCAAATGCAAGTAGATAAATAGGTACTGCTTCAAAGGGAAGGTAATAGTGTTCCATGTGCCTTGACATATAGTCATGCTGGCCACATGATCACAGAAGGTCTTTGGACAGTGTTGGCTCCCTTGGCTAAGAATTGAAGATGAACACCACTTCATAGAATTAGACACGCTGAACAGGGGAAACTTTTATCTTTAATATAAGACAGAAATATGGAGCAACATGGAGCTTTTGCTGACCTTAGCCAATGTGGGTGAGTAGTGAAAGGTAATAGATAATAGATAATTCTGATTTATGGGATCATGAGTATTTCCTCTCTCCCACCCCAGAGAGAGGGATAAATTAGGTTAGTTTGCATTTTAATGGGAATTTTTGTAATTTTTAGTCCCTGAAATAATATGTGTACAAAATGAAGTTTTCTTTCAGCATTTCCCAATTTTATTTTGTCAGTTAAAAATATAGGTAAAATGCCTATATGTGTATAACATTGCATATATTTATTTATTTTATTTATTTATTTATTTGATTTGTCAATTGCTTACAAGATAATAGGTATAAGTATAAACATGAGTAAGAATACAGGAAATAGGTACGAATAAATGGGGATAATAGGACAGGGATGGTAGGCATGATGGTGCACTTATGCACACCCCTTTCAGACCTCTTAGGAATGGGGTGAGGTCAATAGTGGATAGTTTGAGGTTAAAGGAGTGGGGGTTTGAGGATGTAACCACAGAGTCAGGAAGTGCATTCCAGGCATTGACCACTCTGTTACTGAAGTCATACTTTCTGCAATCAAGTTTGAAGCAGTTAACATTGAGTTTGTATCTGTTGTGTGCTCTTGTATTGTTGTGGTTGAAGCTGAAGTAGTCATTGACTGGTAGGACATTGTAGCAGATAATTTTGTGTGCTACGCTTAAGTCTAATCATAGGCGGTGTCGTTCAAGATTGTCCAAGCCCAAAATCTCAAGCCTGGTGATATAGGGTATTCTGTTGCGAGCAGAGGAGTGTAGTACTCTTCTTGTGAAATACTTCTGGACTCGCTTGATTGTATTAATGTCCGATATGCAGTGTGGATTCCAGACTGATGAGCTGTATTTGAGTATTGGTCTGGCAAAAGTTTTGTATGCTCTAGTTAGCAATTCGATATTTCCGGAGGAGAAGCTTCGTAAGGTTAGATTTACAACTCTTAAATCAAATTAAATTAAATTAGTATTGAATTGGTATTTTTAAAAGTTTTAACAGACACAAGATGTAATAATGGTTTGACAAGTAAAGAGAGTCTGGCTAAATCTATCAAGTTCAGTTTCATTCAGTCCTCCTCATCCTCCATTCCCAAATCCATTTGTGAATTGTTCTTACATACCATTCACTTAGAGTCAGTAGGATTTGTGCTGTACTTAACAGACCTTAACTTAAACTCTTGGTTACTGCTTTCTGGACCATTCTTCATCTTTTTCTAAAATCTGCTGTACTTAAGATTAAACTATAGAGATCTCTTTTATTCAGTCCTCTGTTAATGGAGGTTAGAATTTCTGGCTATGACTTATTATAATAAATTAAACTGATGGATTATATTCAGAGCCAGTTGCTTTTATTAATGTAATCTCTTTATAACATTTTATATGTCTATGCTAAAATCTTTCATATCTGGACCAGTTTACCTCCCAATGTAGCTGGTTAATGGAGATATACATTCAAGTTTATTTAGCTTTTGCTTTTGCTTTAGTGATTTGCAACAAAGTGTCCAAGCTCAAGAAAGCTGAATTATATAATGTCAATTCAAGATTATATAACTATAACCATAGCACCCTTAACCATTTCATATGAAAATACAAGTAACTTTTCAACTGAGTAATGTGAGCTCTCTCTCTCTCCCTCCCTCCCTCCCTCCCTCCCTCCCTCCCTCCCTCCCTCCCTCCTACTTGAGGGAAATTGCTCTTTCATATATTTGCCAGGCAAATATGTCGGCTCCAGATGTCAATTAGGCTTTCTGAAGCAACTCAATACAAGTCATAAATTAGACACTTTTAGTAGTACGCAAAGTACTAAATGTGCTAGTGTTCTTTAAACTTTGCCTGAGTGTTGAGACACAGCAGTAGCGAAGAAAGAAATCTTATCACCAACCTCCAGCTACACACTGTGTTTGAGACACGGGGAAACAAAAGCAGGTGTGAAGCTGAATGTTTTCTAAAGCAAGGTTCTGCTTGTGTGTTGTTGTTGCTGAGGCCAGCCAACTGCCGCAACTCATATTTATTTAAGCTTGGCAGAATGCCTGTTAAGGTTTAATACCTCATTACTTAAATTATCTAGAATGACACTTAAGAGGCATATTGGGATCCCAGTTGACTAGCCAAAGCCAACATAGAATCTGAAAGATCGGTGCATTTTACACTGAAAAAGTTTTCAGGAATCAAGCCATATTGTTTCTTACATGTTCCTTGTATTTTCAGTCTTTTAAACATGGATGCAAATATTTAAAAATGAAATTGTAACTTTAAAGTACAGAAAGTGCTTATTTAGTTGCATATAATTTGCTCTAGGGTTGCATGGAACTTTCTTTTCCATATAGAACAGAATTATACACAGAATTGCTGCATTCAGTTTTGATTGCTCTTCTGGTACTTACATTTTAAAACACTGGTGCTATGCAGACTGTCCACTTGTTTTGGGGGCTGCGGGGTGAAAATCCTCATTAGAGTGACCAAGGTAGCTCTGTACAGATAATGTTCTATTTGTTTGCCCTTCCATGCAGAAGATAATGGGATAGTGCTGATAGCTTCCATGGATATTAGGTGAGAAAACTAGGCAGTAGATACAACATGAGAACTTTGACAGCTGACTGCTCATTCAAAAAGTAGGAGTGAGAGCCAGCTATATTTTGCCTAAAAGATTCCTTAGGTGTACAGGCTGTCCTATCATTACTAAATCTGAGCTTTTTCTGGCAAACAATCATTATTAATTGAGCTACTTTAAAAGCCAGCCAGCACTGACACTGGGAGTTTTATTCCATCCTATCTGATGGAATTGCATATTTAAATGCAGTAATTCATTTTTTTTGGTAAGAAAAATCACTGGCCTCCTACAGATTACTAACAATATTGCTATGGCATCTCTGCTCATAAATTCCAACTGCAAAACACAGTATTGTTATATAGTACTGGACAGAGAAGATTTTAATAATGGCATGACTATGATGTATTTTGTGAGGCATGTTATCTATCATTAAGGACGCTAATGCAAAATTTCTGTTTGAGTAGACAAGGGAAATTGATGCCCTCTAGATTCAGCAAAATTGTAACTCCCACTGTCTATGGATATTCTCAGTCATCCAAAAGCTGCTTTTTCCAAAGGGCAACTAGACTTGCTTGTTTTTTTAACATCAGAATATCCATTCCCGAAGTAGGTATAAAAACAGCTACATAAAATAGAGCAATGTAAAACCCCATAGTCTGATAGTTATTTTAGGTGATATTACCACCATGACCACTATCTTCTAGAAATAATCATCATTACAACATTGTCTTATTAGCAGAATAGAAATAACATATGAGCAGTGGTAGCCCAGTGGTTAGGCTAATTCTGCCAACTGTCAGGAGCTTGATTCTGACTTGCTCCAAGTTGACTCAGCCTTCCATCCTTCTGGTAAAATGAGGACCCAGATTGTTGAGGGCAATATGCTGACTCTGTAAACTGCTTAGAGAAAGCTGTAAAGCGCTATGAAGCAATATATAAGTCTAAGTGCTATTGCTAGTTCAGCTTTCATAGGAGAATTGGGACAGAAGAATCAAATAAAATATTATTGAGCGGGTGCCCAGATATGTTTTGTAAATGATATATGCAATGCATCTGCTGTTGCTTTCTTTTTTAAAACACAAAGAGGTGCAATATCCATTTTTAAAAGGCATCATTTTTTTCATTTCTTTAGAGGATAAGGTGAACATTTATGGCTTTTTATTTAGAACTGACCATTAACCAAGTAAACACAACATTTTCCGACCCTGCTTTTTAGATGAAAATGATTAAAAGCATCATTTTACAAAGTTTTATAATTTGAGAAATATTTTCTCATATATTGTTCTTTTAATTTTTACATTATCACCCTTGATCTCTTCATACTATATCTTACCTTGTTGAGTGAGTTAGAAAGATGGAGAAGCCACCAAAAAATACACTGCAAGAAGAAAGCAAATTAAAAAAAAAGTTTAAAACCCCCAAATTGGAGTCTGTAGAAAACCAAAAATTTGGTGTGTTGCAATATTGTTTTTGTTGCAGTCTATATGTGGGCTACTTCTATGCAGACTTAGAAAGTTTGTAGTATGCATAGAAAATATATGAGAAATGTCTGAATTGTTTTCTTATGAACAGACAGAAATGAGTTGTGCCTTTTAGGTGTACCTTAACATCTAATTTTTAAGATATTCACCTGAAATCTTTTGACAAGTATCTCTAACTAAAAGTAAGAAGGTAGATCTTTTTGACAAAAGAATACTGTAAAAAGTTTGTTTTAATTGATGCATTTTTTCATTATTTCAATTAATATCGCACATTCAAGAGATTCAAATAGCTAACAATTTATGAACAAATAAAAATAACAAAAATTGAACAGTCTTGTAAAGATAAAGTCGCTTTAGTTATGCCAGCCTTGTAAATAATTCAAGTACCAAAATCTGTTCTGCTTTAAAATCGATGTTTGAATTATTAATATTTTTTACTGCTTTGTATTTTATCTAAGCATTATATTTCGGTTATATGCTCCCCTGGGAACCTATGCTACCTAGAGTAAATAAATACATTAAAACAAATGTGAGATTTTTCAAAGTATTATGACTTGTGCACACTTTTATCCTGTTTTCATGGATATGATACAATTATAAGGGAAAATAAGAAACTTCTAGGTTGGATTGAATGGGGTTACTGGAATTTTCTTGTTCATGACAGAAACCCTCATAAATTTTTCTAATTTAATCAAGACAGTGACTAAAATGTTTTAAAATACACGTATAATTTCTTATGTTCATTTGATGCATTTGGTAAAAAGATTGTAACTGTTAATTTATTAAATAGCATTCATTTATTATATATGCGCACTTATTTAGCTTACTTTCATAATTGTAGTCTCCTTGCAAATCTTTTCCATTCTGAATTCAGATGATGCCTCAGCTCCTGCGCTGGAGCCTCAGCCCCAAGGAGATGAAGAAGGTGAGAATTTATAGAAATGGGAAGTGAAGGCCATGGAAATATTAGCTGAGTTCTGTTACAAACTGTCTATATGATATAGGATAAATATGGCCAGGGTTTATTTTTTATTCTCTTCTGTGAGATACAAAGTCATTTCCTATTTCTGAAGTAGGCTCTATATAATAATCTAGATCAATTTTCCTCCAGTTGTGTTAGACTGTAACCACGATAATGCCCAAACATAACTTAATTAGACTTTAAAATAACACAAAGATTTTTCTGTTGTTTTTGAACCTGGATCTCTAAAAGGATTTATAGAGGATTTTAATTATAGTAAGTCATTAGACTAAGAGATATGAGATGCCCTAGCAGCCCCATTTGCAAGGAGGAAACACAACTCACAAAATTATGGATAAATGATAGGTTGACAGATGCTGTACATAAATATATGTCTAAACCAGGGGTGGGCAAACTTTTTGACTCGAGGGCCACAATGGGTTCTTAAACTGGACCGGAGGGCCGGAACAAAAGCATGGACGGAGTGTTTGTGTGAACTAATATAAACTCAAAGTTAGATTACTTCACGTAGCCTTCTGGGAGAGCAAGAGAACCCTCTGCTCTTTCAGCTCCGCGGGCCGGATAGAACAGCCAAACGGGCCGGATCCGGCCCCCAGGCCATAGTTTGCCCACAGCTGGTCTAAACTGTCACTTTTGCATCTAAATCTACCTTCCTAATAATCTATCTTGTATTTAACACAGTGGGACTTCATTTTGAGTGAAATAAATGTAATTATTTTTTAAATTGTTATCTTTCAAAAAGTGGCAGCTTTACTAGCATTTTTTCCCAAAATTATCCCATTATTCATGATTCAGCCTGGTTATTCAGACAATCAATGTTATTTCTGGGTTTATGCCAGGAATGTTGGATTTCAGGATCATAATTTTGCTATTAGTGTAAAATAAAGTAACATGAACATTTGTTACATGCACTGTATTTATGCTGAAATATTGTCATGCAACATTTTCTAAATACCTTCATAAATAAGAAATTGTTCTGTCATATTTTTGCATTTTTCATTTCCTTGAATTAATATACTGTGGTAGCAATTATTTTTTCCATTGTAACAGCCTGATTTTGTTCTTTATTGTTCTAGATATAGCTTCTCGCTACCCTACATTATGGACTGAGCAAGTAAAGAGCAGACAAAATAAGACCAATAAAAATTCTGGTAAGCATCTTAATTAGCAACATCTCAGCGTCAGCAAACTTTCATATTTTCTAGTTGTCTTGATTGCTGTTTGGTTAAGAAGGCAGAATAAACAGACTATACAGTAAATCAAACAAATAAATGATCTTAATATCATTTAGGATATACTAAAAAGGCTTTTCCAAGGTGTTTTATCTTTGTATATTAAAAAGTGTGCTCAGAATTAAACTCCATCAGGATATGATTTTTATGTTTCTAAAGTATATGCTGAGGAGTACATATGTACTGAGCTTGATTGTTTTCTTGCAGATGTTTCATTATCAAACTAGGTAAATCATCAGTGTTAGTAGAAAGCAGGATTTGCTCTCATTTTGCTCTCTCTTATGATTCCCTACCCTTTGCCGTTATTACCATGGCTAATGAAAAAATAAAAGGGCAGGGGAAGATATTTCACATTGGCTGTTCCTATTGCCAAGAAGGTGACAAACAGGAAGGACATTTGGTGATTAGCAGGGAAGAATTTTGAGGATGAATATGAGAGAAACCCAGAAATTGCATTCCAGATTTGATATTGACAAAAAAAAAGAATTTATTGCATGTTTCTTTGAATTCCAGAAAATGTTTTTTAAATACAGTTCTAGAAAATTCCATTAGTCTTATTAAAACTTAGCATCTACTGTGCTGGTTACAAAAATTTAGACAGAGCCACTAAGCAACACAGGAAACAAACAGGGCCTTTGATTTTGACTAAAAGACCAATGAAGAGTCAGGGGGCAGCAGCAGGTAATATCTGGAGTGAAGGTTCTAAATAGTAAAAATTATGGGGGTTAACATCTTTTGAAGCTCCAAGGAATTTGGCAACTACACAACATCTTCACCAAATTGTTTCCATCCACGCATAACCTCCACATTGTCATGTAATTTGGGGTGGATAAGTCATTTTCTTTTCGCTTTTTACTCAACAACTGTAGTGCAGCACTCTCTCATCAGCCCAATCAAAAAATGTAACGATACACACAATCTAAGTATTCTGAGTATAAAACTAAATTTCCATAGGCTTTCTTTAAAAAAAATTACACATATTAACTATGGAGGTTAATCATAGAAGTTTTTCTATATTTCTTGTTTTCTCCCATTACAATATAAAAGACTGAAAAAAGGAAAAAACTTTGTTGATACAAATAAATTGGTGTATTGGAAATTTGTTGTTCCTCCATCTGTGAGAGAAGACAAGATTTTACATTTCTGAGAGAATAAAATAAAGCCAAGCCATAAAAAGAGCCTAGATATAATTCATTGTAAATAGTATTTATTTCATCTTTATTACTCTGGAGACTATTTATGGCTAAAGCAAAAGAAGTGTTATGCTTGGAACCAATTTTAATCTCATATGTAAAAATACAGGAGGCCACAAGTCAAACAAAATAATAACCAATCCATCTCCATAGATATCGTAAAAATCAGCTTGACAATTCAGCCCTATAAGCACCAAGACCATAAGTACCAAGACAGGCCCTATCATTACACAAAATGAGGCAGCTGGCTAAGACGGTAGATTCTGGATACCATAAAAGGATAGGAAACCATCATTAAATTGTATTTTTAGTATCAGGAAATGTAATTGTTTTCTCTGACATTAAGTCAAAACCATCTGGTTGGTTTTTGGAAACTATGAATTCAAAATATATTTGATTGGCATGATATGAAGAGACCAATTTCTTGGGAAAAGCAAGAAAGTACTAATTCCTTGTATGGCCTTGATTTGGCTAAGGTTAGAGCTTATTTCCAGCTGGCATAACAATATTAGTATATTTACACTAGTGTTTTTCCTACAACAAGAATTTAAAAATGCAGTTATGTAACAGGAAGGAGAATTTCAACTAAATGTCTGTGGAAATTCTCAATCATCCAGACAACCTTTGGTTGTCCAAAAGGTACTTTTCAAAAGGCAACTGGATTTTCTTGTTTTTTTCCTTGAAGATATTTTGCTTCTCATCCCAAAAAGTTTCTTCAGTTCTCAGTTTTTCAAAGGAAAAAAAAACCCAAGAAAGTCTACTTGTTTTTGAAAAGCACTTTTGGCACACTTCAGCTCCTTAATTCTCAGTAAAACAAAAACAAAATGGCTAGGAAATCACATGGGTTTAACAGCGAGCTATTTGGAGAATGCCTATTCAGGAAAAAGTTGTACTTACTTGAAGTTTAGGAATTAATTTTTTCAAACTCAGTAGGACTTCCCTCTGAGAAGATACAGTATAATACTGAACTGTCCTGCAAAAAAATTTTCACTCACTTTTTGTATGAATATATAAAAAAGGAATAGCTGCTAGAATCTTGGACATGCAAGCAACTCTTGTTGAGATTTGCTTTACTCTTCTTGGTACTAAAATAACATAAATGTATTTGCTTTATGTCCTCTCTACTTGCTTGTCCTATGCAAATAGATAAGCCTTTCCAGACCTCCCTAGTGTTGCTTACATTTCAGTTCACAAAAATATACACATTCAATATTTCTACTATCTTCAAAAGTCTCATTTTACGAGATTTTCTTTTAACTTTTAACTTTACCTATTAGTTCAAAATTCTTACAAAGTCTGCCTTCTGGCATCCCTAGATTGTGCCTCCCATCAGGAATAAAGACCCTCCCACTGTAAAACTTTTTAAAACTGTTCTGTTTAACATCCAAATGATACAATTTCTATTCAGGATGTTCCAGGATTTTATGGAATCTCCACAGTTGACATGTCTGCCTGCTTTTTTTTTGCAAGACCAGTCTCTTTTTTGTAATAGCATACATTAATTTAATGTCAAAAGATAGTAATCTTCTCTAAACTTTTTAATTACATTATATGATTTTTAGGCAGTTTCAGCCTAAAACAGCAGGGCCTTTTGATTTTCATATGTAAGATATGTTGGTTTTCACAATTTATTAGACCCACAGACTGAAAATCAGAAAAGCACCAGAGTTCTGTCAAACGCCAGAAAAGCTTATATTTCAACTGAAATACAGAGTGATATCTAATAGTGTCCATTTATCATTAAGAAACAGTCTCCTACCATTTCATCTCAGAAATCTTCTCTAAAAGGATGGAAGCTTGAGCCAGCTAGTTTTGGAGAAGAGAGAGGGGGGCTGCTGCTGAGAAAGAATGGTTCATCTTGATAGTGGAAATCCATGTTTACAAATCTGAACCCAGTCAATTCTTGTCAACTGATAGAAACATATAATCATATTCAAAGTTATGGGTGTAAGTTTATCTAGCTCATGTTGATGTACTTTCATTTGGAAGGGTATTTCTTCACCTTCATCCAGCTTTCTATCCTTAAATAAAATTGAAACAGTTGATTGGTAAAGGAGGCATGATGCTTTCTCTTTAGCTTGCAAAATTAATTAAGTAAATAAGTAAATAACTAACTATCATCTTGGGAAAATCTGAACTAAATAATGCTTTGAAAAGTGAATGTTGAATAAGTTAGTTGTGTAGACAAATTATAAAATACACAAACTTCTATGCATGCTATGTGGTAGGGAAGAAGCAAAGCTGAAGCAAGCAATTCCAATATTCATTTGTTGAATAAGTCGTCCTTGTTTGTTTGAAAGTTAACAGGGATGGATGATACCCATAAAAGTAATCCTACATCATTTTGTTTATAGCTTTAAAATAAATACTTAATAAAGCAGCCACCATGGAATCTTAAAGGGGACTGTGCAAAGTTTCTGAATTCTATCAATGCTTTTTCTTATACCAGTATTAGCTTTCTATTGAGAACTGCTTCCTGGAATCTTTTGCAAAAGAATTATTTGATAGATAGCATTTATATACAGGCAGAAGGTAGAAACCATAGTTGGCTTGGTTACCCAAGAGGTGCCAATGATAATGCTATAGTAGCCATCTTACTTTCTCATGGCATCAGTACTGAAAGCAAGGACTTGCCTTGCAATTGTATAGGACACATTTTTAATTGTACCACAATACTTTTGAAATGATTCTGTTTGTTTGCTTCAAATCTTACTTTAAAAAAAGCAAACATTTCCCAAAGAAGTTTAGCCAGTTTTCCTTCACAATGATTGTGAAGCAGAAACAAGGGATTCTTGGATAAACAGTGGGAAAAAGTTTCTCATCAAGCAGGATTTTTGACTAGATGCCCTCCAAATACGGTGGATTTTGATCCCTGTAAATATTCTTGGGTTTCAGTTCCATTAGTTGTAGGGATCGAAATCCAATGAATTGGAGGAGAGTTATGTGATGCAAGTCATGTGACATGTAGTTAGTTTTATTGATGTTCTACCATGTTTCTGCCTATAAAAAAAATAAAATAACGTGCAGGCCTGTTTTACAGTTTCAGCATGATTTCAGCTTCACTACATTGACAGAATTGTTCTTGTTTTGTGAGCAAAGCAACACTCGTAAGTTCTCTGCAATTTCGTTTGCTTGTTTGCTAGAAGCTAGAAAATGACATTAAAGGTATGGTTATTTTAGCACCTGGCTATTACATTTAGAGGACTTATCTCAATTTATTTCAACTAAATAGGGAATCTGTTTCTCCCTTGTATTTATTATTTATTTATTTTATTTATGAGTTTTATATGCTGCCCTATCTCCCTGAGGACTCAGGGCGGCTTACAATACTAAAACTAATACAATATAAATATTAAAAAATTAATTAAACCAGAAATCTCATAAATCAATTAAAAATTTAAAAAACAACCACTAAAAACCACTAAAAAGACCCTCCCCCCTTCAGTCCGCGTAGGCTAGTTGGCACAGCCAAGTTTTTAGGCCACGGCGGAAGGATCGGAGGTCAAGGACCACCCGGAGCTCCGGGGTTAGCTGGTTCAAAAGGGTGGGTGCCCCCACAGAAAAGGCCTTACCCCTGGGAGCCGCCAGCCGGCATTGCCTGGCTGTCGGCACCCTGAGCAGGCCCTGCTGGTGGGAGCGCTTGGGAAGCTGTTATTGGCAGCAGGGTTTCCTGCAAATACCCCAACATATGCAGTTGAAACTCGTGAAGCACTTCAGATGTACATTTTAAAGTGTGGCTGGAGTTTTTTAAGAAGCTACTTTGTAGCCCTAAAAGCAGATCCAACGGAATATTTTGCTAGCAAGGAAAGCATTTCTTTAATTGAGTTTATTCTATTGTTAAAATATATCACAGTATTTATGTTAGTAATTTTTGTCTTAATTCTCTGTATCAAAACAGAATTTTGAACTCTTAAAGCCGTATGATTTTAGGTTTTCAGTAGGTAGGACAGGATATGGGGAAATACATATTAAGGATCAATTTTAGGCTAAATTTATGCCAACTGTAATAAAAAAAATTGTCTTGTTAGGAGACTGAGGACCAGTCTCATTATTGCTTTGACATTGCTTTTTGAAAAAAAATATAACCATTTAGAATTAGTTTCTATTTGAATTATCCAGCCAAAGGCATTTTGGACTTTATTCCCTTGTTACAAGAGAGTTCAGATTAAGTGTGCAAACATGGAAGCAAAATTTTGTGAGGCCCAAAACACATCAGTATTTATAGCAAACAGGCTAAACAATATTACAGTAATGTGCCTCTCAGGAAAAAGGCTTGGGAAAAAAACCCAGCCATTTTCATGATTTAAGCCATGGCCTGCTTGCAAAACAGATCACTTACTGTTTATTTATCTGGAGTGTTTTCATTGATATGAGACATTTTTGTGGCCAGTGAAAGATGTAAAAGTGTCTGTATTCCATCCAAGTCTGATAAAAAAATCATGTCAGATACTTGGGCTGAACACATATACAGTTTTACCAAGCTTCTTTCTTTTATTCTGCCTAATTTTAGTTGGCGAGATAGATATCTCATGTTTTAAAGGAAGCCAGGATTCTAATGTTTCCCATAGAAGGAAACGCTAGCTTGGATTTTTCGCCTTTTTGATTATTAAAGAAAATGACCAAACCTCAATACACGGTCAATGTGCACTTCGTGAAAAGGACTGCCACAGTACAATCAAACAATGAAGCAATTAGAAACCTAGAAAGGGAGATGCACCAGAGGTGGTATTCAGCAGGTTCTGACCAGTTCAGGAGAACTGGTAGCAGAAATTTTGAGTAGTTTGGAAAACCCGAAAATACCACCTCTGACTGGAGATTTTGCAGTATCCTTCCCCTGCCACGCCCACCCAAGCCATGCCCACAGAACTGGTAGTTAAAAAAAATTGAATTCCACCACTGAGATGCACAAGTCCTTTTCTATTCTTTCTGTGTGAGGTGAAGAAAAAGGAGACAAAGACTGAAGGGCCCCAGGTTACATGTCTAGAAATTAGCTGAAACTCTTTTTGCAGTCAAGTACACTATCGTTTATGTATTATCAGGCACTGTAAGATCAGTGAAGCAAAATATATTGTTTCTCTACTTCCTTCTGCTGAAAACAGATCCATGAGTTTCAATAAAACATATTTAGTTAAGTAAATCTAAATAAATCCCCTTTTGAATCTTGTACTTATTTTTATCTAAAGATATACCCAGGATAAACTAGGATTATAACCATTTGCTAACGCAAGACTGTCCTATGCACTGTTTTTTTTAAAATAGATAGCCCTTGGTTAGTGACTGCCTCATAGAGGAGCTGTTCACAGATATTTATTATTTAGTGTATGACGAGAACACGACAGAAGAGAAGTAAATATATAAACATAACCCACATAACTTTATAGAAAACTTCTAAGGAGGTATGGCAGTTGCCTCATAACTGCATGTCCAATTTAGCTATCCATGCAGATCTTCTAAGGAACTAGAGAATGCACGTGAATGCACAGTATGTTTCATAGTTTGCAGATCAGCATCACAGTTCACAGTTATGATGGTGATAAATGGAGATGAAAAATTCAGGTTTTGTTTAAAGAAAGCAATGTTTGTATTGCTTTCTTGAAGCATATCAGTTATTTTGAATTGGCCTTGTAAAGGAATCCTCTTCCAACTCCAAAGATGTAGGCCTGCCATATGTTTTTGAGCTGAATATCTGAGTCAGTCTTCCCTATACCCGAGCAGAAAAGATAAACTAAAAATGCTCTTGTTCTGAAAACAGTCTTTTGCTTTATTATTTATTTATTTATTAATTCGACTTATATGCCGCCCCCTCTCCCGAAGGACTCGGGGCTTACAAGTAAAAAACTACACAACAATAAATTAGATAAAACCAAATTAAACAATCAAGCCAAATTAATACTAAAATCCCAGCATTAAAACTCTAAAAAACCACCTTTAATGAAGTTGTCATAGCAGACTTTCCATAATCTACTGGGAAGGTCTCTGCTTCTTCTTAGTTACGGTTGGTTTAGAATTTAGAATTGTGGTGGACAGCTGAGGAGTGATAAAGCATCTTGCAAGTGGGATGTTCAGGAAAGAAAACACCATTATATTTGACTAGAGTGCTCTAGAAAATGGATTTGACAATCTACCTGAACTCTGGAATGCACGTTGCAGGAAGTAGAAGTTCAAAATCATTCAAGATTAAAATGGACATGGATAGAAATTGTTATGTATGCAGAGTTTGAAGTGATGGGTTGATGTTGTAAAGTGTTTGAAATCATTGGTTGTAAAAGTGCGGGAAAACCCTGCACTCTGATTGGGTGGCAGCCGCGGCAGACGGCTATAAATAGCTGCTGTGGCTGAGCCATTCGGGTCCGTTCTGAGCTGAAGTCACAATAAACAAGAGCTGAAGCACTCCGCGTCTCATCTCTCTATGCAAACTTAACACTGGCGACGAAGGTGGGATTTCCCCAAGGAGAAGACAACGCGGAACGAAGAAGAGCGATATGGCTGCACTGAACACCCCCCCAGCCCCATTCGAACCGAAGAATGAAGACTGGGAGTCGTATGCAGATCATTTTCAGATGTATTTAGAAGGAAACGATCTGGCCACCATTTCTGAGCAGCGGAAGAGAGCGGTTTTTCTCACGTATTGCGGTCCTGCAGTCTTCAAGATGGTGAAGGCATTGGCTGGCTCAGCAGATGTAAAGGTAATGGCATGGTCTGATCTGGAGAGACTTTTAAGGGCACACTACATGCCCCAAGTATCGTGCCTCATTAGGAGACATGAGTTTTATCGCCGCGATCAGGGAGAAGACGAAAGCGTCAATGACTTCATGGCAAGTTTAAGGAGCATTGGGGGGTGCTAAGCCACTTGCTTCCCAGTGGAAGGGAAGCTCCCATTGCTTTTTACTCTCACACTTTGACTAAAGCAGAGAGGAACTACAGTCAACTGGACAAAGAAGCTTTGGCACTCGTAGCAGCAGTCAAGAAGTTCCACGAATACGTCTATGGGAGAAGATTCACCATTGTCACAGATCACAAACCACTGTTGGGCATTGTGGCAGGAGACAGACCAACGCCAACCATCCTGTCACCAAGAATGCTGAGGTGGACTGAATTTCTTGCTGCTTATTCATACAAACTTATCCACAAGCCTGGCAAGGACATTGGACATGCTGATGCACTGAGTCGTTGCCCACTTCCTTGCCACAAGGAAGACTTTGAACCTGAAACACACACCTTTTTCCTAGAAACTGTTGCCAAGCTTCCAGTCCATGCTGCTACAATTGCTAGAGAAACTGCCAAGGACACTTTATTGGCTCCTATTGTAGGTTGGGTTAAAAAAGGTTGGCCACTACAAGATCTGCCTCAGGGTTCCCAACCTTTCAAATCCAGACAAACTGAATTATCTGTTTTAAGGGGATGTATTTTGTGGGGTAACAGGGTGGTTATTCCTGCCTTGGTGGCTCAGGCTGTTAATTGCCTGCACTTAAGTTCCAGCTGCCTACAACTGCTGTAGGCTCGAATCCCACCAGGCTCAAGGTTGACTCAGCCTTCCATCCTCTCGGGGTAGGTAATTTGAGGACCCAAGATTGTTGGGGGCAATTAGCTGACCTTGTAAAAATGCCGCTTAGTAATAAGCAGGCATATACAATGGAATGAAGGCTATTGCTGAGCACACTGGGTTGTATCCCAAAAATTGTAAGCCTCCCTGAGTCTCCAGAGAAGGGCGGCATATAAATGTAATTAAAAAAAAACTGCAGAAAGAGGTTTTGGAAATGTTACATGAGGGTCATCCGGGAATTGTCAGAATGAAGGGATTGGCCAGGAGTTATGTATGGTGGTCAGGTATAGACAAAATGGTGGAGAACTGGGTTGCATCCTGCCCAAACTGTCAGAAAGTCAGGCCTGCACCTCCTCTCACCCCCAAACAGGAATGGGAATGTCCTAGGGGTCCATGGTCCAGGATTCATATTGATTTTGCTGGCCCTACCAGAGGGCACACTTTCCTTATTGTGGTTGATGCATACTCCAGATGGTTGGAGGTTATCCCTATGGCCTCCACCACAGCAGACGCTGTTATCAAACAGCTTAAGAAACTTTTGTTATTCACGGTTACCTGATGTTTTGTTTCTGACAATGGTCCTCAATTTACTGCCAACCTATTTGAATCATACTTAGCACAACAGGGTATCAGACACACCCTTACAGCCCTGGGCATCCTTCGACTAACGGCCAGGCTGAACACATGGTATGCTTCACCAAAGAGAAGCTCCAGCAATTGGGTCCAGGGGACATCACTGAGAAAGTTGAAAAACTCTTATATCAACACATCACTCCTAACCCCTCCACTAATTTAACTCCAGCCGAGCTTTTGATGGGTAGAAAACTCAGGTCTACCCTGGACCGCCTTTCACCCCACTTACTCCCCAACGCACCATTAGATTCCACTAGCAAAACTCACCAATTCTCCGTGGTGATTTTGTTTATGCTAAAACCTTGTAGTGAACCACTATGGATTCCTGCAGAGATAACAGGTTACAGGCCCCAGGTCTTACAGGGTTCAAACTGAGGATGGTGCCTTGTGGAGTAGGCATATAGACCAGTTACGGTCCAGACTGCCTCTGGAGCATCGCCCTTGATCCTCCTGGACGTCATCCCCACAGCCTTTTCTAGTGGGGAAGGGGGAGATAATGGAGTAATGAGCAAGTAAGAATCAACCCTATTGTGTAACGCTAACACGACAGGAACCATCCCAAACCCTGTCACAGTCCCACAACAACCATTTTACAAATGGAGGATTGCACATCATTACCAGACTTAGAGGATAACACTGGGTTGGAAATAGATTGGGCGGAGAGACCAGGTTGTAGTAACCAAACAGGTTCTACCAGTACAAGAAATCCTAATAAGGAAATGTTGGCAGATACATTTATTTCCTCACAAGGTGAGATTCCCAAAACACCTGAACCACGCAGGTCTCAACGTACCCATAAGAGCCCCACCTATTTACAAGAGTATATTAGATAGATGGGGTTTGAGTATGGACCAAACCTAGTGGGGAGGGGTGTTATGTATGCAGAGTTTGAAGTGATTGGTTGATGTTGTAAAGTGTTTGAAATCATTGGTTGTAAAAGTGCGGGAAAACCCTGCACTCTGATTGGTTGGCAGCCGCGGCAGCCGGCGGCTGAGCCATTCGGATCCGTTCTGAGCTGAAGTCACAATAAACAAGAGCTGAAGCACTCCGCGTCTCATCTCTCTATGCAAACTTAACAGAAATGATAAGTGAATATTACAACATTTAAACAGAAGGACACACCAGCTGTCCTTATGCTTCTTTTTTAAATTAGGCAAGCAAAATCAAATGCACAGGTACAGTATATGTGGTACCTTGCACAATAGCAGCAACCATGAGAGGGATCTCGGAGTCCTAGTGGACAACCATTTAAATATGAGCCAGCTGTGTGCAGCAGCTGCCAAAAAAGCCAACACAGTTCTAGGCTGCATAAACAGAGGGATAGAATCAAGATCATGTGAAGTGTTAACACCACTTTATAATGCCTTGGTAAGGCCACACTTGGAATATTGCATTCAGTTGTGGTCACCCGATGTAAAAAAAAAGATGTTGAGACTCTAGAAAGAGTGCAGAGAAGAGCAACAAAGATGATTAGGGGACTGGAGGCTAAAACATATGAAGAACTGTTGTAGGAACTGGGTATGTCTAGTCCAATGAAAAGAAGGACTAGGGGAGACATGATAGCAGTGTTTCAATATCTCAGGGGCTGCCACAGAGAAGAGGGAGTCCAGCTATTCTCCAAAGCACCTGAGGGCAGGACAAGAAACAATGGGTGGAAACTAATCAAGGAGAGAAGCAACTTAGAACTAAGGAGAAATTTCCTGACAATTAGAACAATTAATCAGTGGAACAACTTGCCTCCAGAAGTTCTGAATGCTCCAACACTGGAAGTTTTTAAAAAGATGTTGGATAATCATTTGTCTGAAGTGCAGTAGGGTTTCCTGCCTAGGCAGGGGGTTGGACTAGAAGACCTCCAAGGTCCCTTCCAACTCTGTTATTCTATTCTATATATTATAGCAATATGCTTTGTTAAAAATAATCATTGGCTCAAAGAATTTGGGCCAAGTTACTTGCACTAGAAAAAGCTACCTTATTTCACTCTGATATAGGGTTTTGTATACATAGACCATGTGAAACATTATCCAGATTATAGGACACAAAGTTCCTCTTTATAGTTAATAATGGGATAGTTGAATGTTTTTCCTTTAGATTGGCCTTATTTTTCTCACAGGCTAAGACACAGCCAAGCCATGGATCTGCCTTTTCAGCAGGAGCCAAAAGAAAAGCTGAGCCATTGGAGCTGATTATAAACATACAAAAAGCAAACTTCATGGGAGTATATTAAAAATTGCTGAAGCACTAAGGATATATAATCTGCTGGCATTCTTATTGGGTTTTTTTTTTCTTTCCTGGCCCTTACTTTACTTTGCTTTCTTCAGCCCTTACTTCTGGGCTAAGAAAGATGCCAGAACCGGCCACCCATTTCAGTCTTAAGTATCAGGTTTTAAAAAAATTAATTTCCAAGCTGGGTCAGGAAAGGTAGCTCTGGATGGTCTGGAGGAATTAATCCTGGTGCAGAACAGTCTAGCAAAAGTTAGTATGACTTACTCTTTCAAAATAAAGAGTTTAGTAGGGTCATTGGTTTACCCTTATTTTTATTTATTAATTTATTAATTTGACTTGTATGCCACCCCTCTCCAAAAAGGACTCGGGGCGGCTCATAAATAAAATCAGAACAATAAATTAATTACCTAAAATGAGATTAAATTAAACAAGCCAAATTAACTAAAAACCCATTAATACTTTAAAATATAAAACCAATCCCCCCAAGGAGTCAGCACAGCCCAGCCTGTTCAAACAACCAGGTTTTTAAATCATGGCAGAAGGTGCAGAGGTCAGGGGCCAGGCGGAGCCCCAGAGGTAGTTGGTTCCACAGAGTGGGAGCTGCTACAGAGTAGGCCCTACCCCTGGATACCGCCAAATGACACTGGGTTGCAGACAGCACCCCAAGGAGTCCCTGCCTGTGCACTTACACAGGTTGGTATTCGATGCCAGCAGTAGACACTCCCATAGATAACCCGGACCCATGTCTCGTAGGACTTTGAATGTCAATACCAGAACCTTGAATCTCATCCGGAGGGCAATTGGTAGCCAATGTAGGTCACGCAGGAGGGGCGTAACATGGGAGTACCGGGAAGCTCCCATCACAACCCGCGCAGCCGCATTCTGCACCAGCCTCTGCATGGTATGCAAGGGCAGTCCTAAATAGAGAGCATTGCAGTAGTCAAGCCGAGAGGTAACAAGTGCCTGAGTGACTGTGTGCAGAGCATCTCGGTCCAGATATGGGCGTACCCTTAAGAAATGACCCAAACTATAGCTTCTGTGTAATCACTATATATCACTTTAATGGAGTAAATGAGAGAATAATGACTCAGAGGCACTTAAAAAGAAACGCTATGTCATTTATTTTGCATTCTGGAGCTCAGTTTTCAAGCCAGGTTTCCCTAGCTTCATGCTAAAAACTCATCCCCGGAAGAAATTTTGATGGCTCAGAGGATGTGCATGGTAGCAGCTATTGGTAAGTAGAATTTAAAAAACAATTCAGAAAGTTGGATTTAAAATTGTTGAGCTTTGGGTAGTAGTCCGACTCTCTTAACGCAAAGGTGGCAATGATGTTTTTTAAATTATTATTATTCCTTCACTTCATGCTGAGAAAGTTCAATGTCACTACATTCCAGAAAGTGATGCTCTCTTTAGAGATTAGGAGATGAGTCTTCCAAAAGAGACAAAAAAGCAATATGCAGTTATACCTAGTTTGATGCAGTTGGGATAGCCAAATAGAATATAACTTATTTGTAAAGTAATTTAGTTTGATGTGATGTGCATCTCTATCTGTAAGTTCTACAATTTTTTTCTTTTCTCCTGGAATCTGGGTGGGGTTTTCCCCAGTCTTGAAGTCAAAATTATGTCATGATACTTGTATTTATTACAATACAAAGGCACCCAGTTTTCAAGGTATTCAAGACTCTTGTCCAGTGCCTGAAGACCAGAAACGTATTGAATTGTAAGGCATGCAAGTAGGTTAACCAACCTTCTCCCAAAGTCATTGCTGTGGTGAAAGAAGCTCTCCTTCCCCACCCCTAAAACAAGAACTTGCTTTCTGCTGTTTAAACACAAAATGAAAAATGTGCAGAGTAGATCAAGCTTGTCTAGAATGCTAAACTCTGATTAAACATCTCCTCCACCTTCCAAAAGCATGTTCTCTCCATGGACCATCCAGCAGAATTTCCAAGGTGAAACAATTCATTGTACATCACAAGGGACAGGAAATGCTTTCCTAGCAAGACAAATCAAGCTGTTAATCTTACAATACAGTATGAACTGTTACAGCAGAAAATATTCATTTCTACCTTATTAAGACTTGTGTATTATGTTTGAACAAATGCATTTCACTCACTCTTTTTGGTATTTCATATTTATCCAAATAAAGCTTTTATTGCAAGGCAGCTGCCTCTAGATGCCACACAATGCCTTTTATGTACATTGTGAAAATAGCTCTAATGCATTAGCTCTATCAAATTTCCAGGATTTTCTGCCTTTCTAAAATATCAGGGGATGTGAGTTTCAGACAGAAAATAGAATGCATTTATTTATATTGTTGCCCAACTCATACAACAAGTGATTCTGGGCAGCATAAAACAGCTAAAAACAGTTAATAATTTAAAAGATACCAAAACCAAGCTAAAGCAAAGAATAATAGAGGAAAGGGTTGTTAAAAGTAGCAGAACACCTTACTACTTCACTTATCTCCTGGGGCCCTTAGGCCTGCTGACATAACCAGGTCTTGAGAGACTTCCAGAAGTTCAACAAGGCCAGCCTCACTTGAGGAGATGAGAAGATTCCACCTCAGGGGAGAGGGGAGAGAAGATTTCAGAGTGTGAACTCCACAGCAAAAAATGTTTAGAGTCTGCCAAATATAATAAGGGATGGAACCTGTAATATGCCTTCTCCACTGGATTCTTTCCTCTTTTGCCATTCCTACTGAACATATGCATGAAGCCACTGGACAAGTTAATCCACGAACACATATTCATCAATAAACTGATTCTACTATACCATACATCTCAACTCCAGAGTGAAAAAGTGTTAACAGATGTTAACAGATAAGCAGAGTCGGAAGGGACCTTGTAGGTCATCTAGTCTGACCCCCCACCTAAGTGGGTGACCCTACACCATTTCTGACAAATGGCAGTGTAATCTCTTCTTGAAAGTCTCAAGTGATGTTGCTGAAATGTCTTTGGGTGTTTGGAAGCTCTTAGATGTTAGATCTGTTCATTGCTTAGGACTTGGCATCTGTCAGACTGCTTATTCCTAATATTATTTCCCCAGCCAACAAAATCTCCCTATCTAAGATGAACCTTATCCAACCACAGTGGAGTTTCTCCAGGTCTTTTCACTTATGGAATGACATCTCCAGGGATCACAGAGGGAAGCCTTTCCAATGCCATCCCTGTTTGTCAAAAAAAAACCACATTCTGCTGGATATTTAGATGGCCCCTTCTTCTCCTCATTTTTAGAAAACCATTAAAAACATGGTTATTCCATTACACCTTGATGCTGGAACACTGGGGTCTATTCTGTCATAGTGAAAATATTTTTGAATTTTTTGTTTATATGGGTTATTGTAGGTTGAATAATTATTGATTTGTCTCTTTATACAGTACCTTATTGTTTTTAACTCAATTTAAGGAAGTTGGAATGTACACTATTCAGCTTGTTAGCACACTAAAGTAAACATAAAATATCTGACAAACTTTCAGAGATAGAATTTGCCTAAAAAGCCTACAATTTTCAGAAGGGATTAAGTTTCTAAAAAATTGGTACTGCAGTCTGTTGAAACTAAAGCAACATAGATGTGCCAACCACACACACATGCACACATACGAGATAGGGAAAAACAGCTTTTGATATTCTCAGATTAATGTGAACATGCCATGTGGATGTGGTCAAAGGAAAAAAGATATGTTTGTGGTTTACAAAGCAAGTTTCTTAATGTCAAAAGAGTGGAAGTTTTACATAGGAATATATATTTTATTTGACCTAATTCAAACCTAGAATAAACATAGATATGCAGAGACACTGTAAGAAGATATAACATTGTAACTGCATTCCAGGACAACCAGAAGTAAACATAAGTTTGGAGAATTTACATTTTAAAATGTTTTAGGTCATATATCATTTTCAAAGGCTCAATTTATAAACAGTATTATAATCCCAGAGATTATAAAATTGTAAGATTTTATAATGATAAGAGTTTATAGATAAATTATTAAATCTGTATGAAAGAGTTTATTGTATTTATCTGAGCAGGAAGGCACATATAGTGGAGATATCAGCATTCCAGTTGGCCTCAAGAAAGCTCCTAATCACCGAAGGCAATACATTTTGAATAATTAGTTATTAACTATTTTCCTTCCTTCCTTCCTTCCTTCCTTCCTTCCTTCCTTCCTTCCTTCCTTCCTTCCTTCCTTCCTTCCTTCCTTCCTTCCTTCCTTCCTGATTTAAGTAAGTTCCTCTCAAACTAGTTCTTTTATGCCATTCAAATTATTCCAGAAAGACCTGGAGCATTTGCCTATGGCTCCCATGTGACAGCCATTAAATGAATCTGCAGTTGTTATGCAAATCCACAGTTAAGTGAAATTTTGCTGAAAACCAGAAGTGCATTTTTAAAACAAACCATAAATGAAGTTGTGTTGCTGAGCACTCAAAGTTCTATCTCATGACTCCAGAGGGGACCTGACTATCGGAGCTTCAAATCTGGGTCATAAGTCCCCTTTTTCAGGTCAGTTGTAACTTTGAATGGTAGCTAAGCGGCCAGATGTAAGCCAAAGGACAACTGTAGCTCCTGCTATAACAGAAAAGCTGGTCCTGAGTTACTAGCTAGCCCTGAGGAATCAACCTCCTATGGGATTTCTCAACAGAATCCCTTCTAGATCCATTAGCATTTATTTAATTTTTAGGTGTGGGATTTGTTTTACAACTTTTTACAAAAGTTTTTACAACTTTTACTGATATCATTGAGAGATCGTTTAGTGTATTGACCAAGGCACAACAAACTAGGATACTGTGAGTTCTAGTCTCATTTTAGGAATGAAACCAGTTGGGTGACCTTTCCAGTCCCCCCTCCTCCCAATAAGAACCAGTAAAGGTAACTATAGGAAGAGAAATCTTGGTTTTGTTGCTTGGTCTCAATAAAGATCTTTCGCTCAAATTTCTTTTAAAATTTGCATTGGAGTAAAAAAAAGATGCATCATACACAAGATACTAAGTAGGAAATTTCCCCTGCCAAAAATTCTGTTGCCCAATGATTTTTGACCTGAGTAAAAGTATCGAACTTCTATATTTTTTTGCATGCACTTCCAATACTCTCCATTCATTTTTAGTATATTGACAGAGTTAGAAGGAAATATCATACTCCAAAACTGTGTTTTCCATTGCTTTATGGCTAATTTATCAATAAGTCAATCTGTGCACAGGCAATATCCATAATTATATTATTTTTTCTTCCCAGCAGCATCATGTGATCAAGAGCTCCAATCAGCACTAGAAGAAGCTAAACAGCCCCAGAAAGATAATGTATTCATTCCAGAGTGTGCCAATGGTGGGCTTTACAAATCAGTGCAGTGTCACCCATCCACAGGATATTGCTGGTGTGTCCTTGTTGATACAGGACGCCCGATTCCTGGTACATCCACAAGGTAAGAGATCTTCATTGGAACAAACAACATGCACATATATATGGAGCTATATGACGTTGCTGTCTTCATCCAAAGACTTAAAGGGCTATAACAATAGCTGTTATGTATGCAGAGTTTGAAGTGATTGGTTGTTCTTGTAAAGTGTTTGAAATCATTGGTTAAAAAAGTGCGGGAAAACCCTGCACTCTGATTGGCTGTCAGCCGAGGCAGCCAGCTATATATAGCTGCCTTGGCTAAGCCAAATCGGGTCTGTTCTGAGTTGAAGTCACAATAAAGTTAAGAGCTGAAGCACTCCATGTCTGCCTCTCTATGCAAACATAACACTGGCGATGAAGGTGGGATTCCCCTGAAGAGAAGGCAACGCGGAACAGAAGAAGAGCGAGATGGCTGCACTGAACACCCCCCCAGCCCCTTTCGATCCGACGGCAGAAGACTGGGAGTTGTATGCAGATCGTTTCCAAATGTATCTGGAGGGAAACGATCTTGCCGACATTTCCGAGCAGCGGAAGAGGGCGGTCTTTCTTACGTACTGCAGTCCAGCAGTTTTCAAGATGGCGAAGGCACTCGCAAGAGCAGCAGACGTGAAGGTAATGGCTTGGCCTGATCTGGAAAGGCTGTTAAGAGCCCATTACGCCACAAGTATCGTGCCTCATTAAGAACCGAGTTTTACTGTCGTGATCAGGGGAAAACAGCGTAAACGACTTCGTGGCAAGTTTAAGAGACATTGGGGGTGCATGCGAATTCAACAGTTTAGAGGAGGCCATGTTTTGTACTGGGCCTTAAAGACAAGGTGTTACAGAGCAAGTTATTAATGAAACCTAAGATCACGCTGAAAGAAGCAATAGAAGAAGCCTCTTCAGCAGAAGCTACCAAGTCCTCAGCAGCAGCCATGAGGAAGATGAACAGGACCACGAGCCATCTTGATGGGGAAAAGTCCACCACAAATCATTGTGAGGAACTAGATTCTGAGTCAGATTGCAGTGAGGTGGAGGAAGGAATTTACAGACTCAGAATGGAGCGGAAAAAGAAAGACCTGGGAAGAAAGAGGCAAGATTTCTACTGCAGAGGTTGTGGGGGAAGCCACCCCCGCACTGAATGCAAGTTTCTAGACACCATTTGCCTCCATTGTGAAAAAGAGGACACCTAGCAAGAGTCTGCAAATCATCCAGAACTCCACCAAACAGAAGGAAGTTTGCTGCAAACAAAGACACAGAATTCAAGCCAAACAACCTCAGTGAGAAAATGGGGTGCAGCACAGCAGCAAATGGGAAGAATGAAACTCATCAGACAGTAACTATTGGTCATTCATCTTTTTTAAAGAACAGAAAAATGCATGTCAAGGTATTTATTGAAGGAAGGCCTTGCCAAATGGAAGTGGACTCAGGCTCATACCTATCTATGGTGTCATGGGACACTATTCAAAGACTGTTACCAGATATTCAGAAGACTCACTTCAAGAAGCAGGCATTGACTCTTAAAGACTACCAAGGGAACAAGATTCCAGTAGTTGGAATAAGAGAATTCAACGTGAAGTTCAAGGGCCACACCAAGCGTCTACCCCTGACCATCGTTGATAAGGATCGCCCAAGTCTGCTGGGACTTGAATGGTTCAACCCGCTGGGCATCGAGGTGACTGGCATCAATCATGTGAGCAACACTGAGTGGGAAGAGGCCTTGAAGTCTGAATTTCCAGAGGTCTTCAGCGACGGATTAGGCAAGTACTTGGGGACCCCTATCACCTTTAACCTAGATCCCAAGGTACAATCAATCCGTTTAAAACCCAGAAGGGTTCCATTTGCCTTAAAGGAAAAAAATTGATGCACAATTAGATAAACTAATAGCTCAAGGGTTTTAGAGCCCACTGACCACTCCAGGTGGGAGACACCCATAGTCACACCAGTCAAGGCTGATGGGTCTGTGAGAATCTGCGGAGATTACAAGGGGACATTGAACCATGCTCTACAACAGAGCATATCCAGTTCCAGTAGTGCATCATTTATTACATTCTCTTGGCGGGGCACAGTTTTGCCAAATTGGACCTGGCCCAGGCATATCAACAGTTAACAGTTGATGATGCCACTGCAGAAGCCCAAACCATTGTAACCCATAGAGGTGCTTTCAAATGCAAAAGGTTGCAATTTGGAGTAAGCGTGGCACCAGGCATCTTCCAAAGCCTTATGGAAAGGATACTACAAGGGTTGCCAGGGTGGTGCCCTATTTTGATGACATTTTAATTTCTGCTGAAAATGACACTCAGTTGCACGAGAGACTCAGAGAAGTCCTAACCAGATTCAAAAAGCGGGTTAAAAGTCAAAGAAGAAAAATGCACACTTAGAACTGACAAAGTGGAATTCTTGGGTTACATGATTGATAAACATGGCATCCACCCCACAGAAGCCAAAGTTCAGGCAATCAAAGAAGCCCCCAGGCCAAAATGCAAAACTGACTTGCAAGCTTTTCTGGGCCTCATTAACTTCTATCATATGTTTCAACCTCAGAAAGCAACCACTGCAGAACCCCTACATAGATTACTGGACAAAAAATCTGCATGGGTCTGGGGCAGAAAAGAACAAGCTGCATTTAACAATCTTAAGAGACAAATCACGTCTGATTCTGTACTGATACAGTTCTCTGAGAATTTGCCTGTTGTACTGACTTGTGATGCATCCCTTTTTGGAGTGGGGGGGGCGTGTTGAGCCACATGCTTCCCAGTGGAAGGGAAGCCCCTATTGCATTTTACTCTGCACTTTGACTAAAGCAGAGAGAAACTATAGCCAACTGGATAAGGAAGCTTTGGCAATTGTTGAAGCTGTCAAGAAATTCCATGAGTACGCATATGGGAGAACATTTACTATTGTCACAGATCACAAACCTCTTTTAGGCATTGTGGCAGGGGACAAACCAACGCCCATGATCCTGTCACCAAGAATGCTGAGATGGACTGAATTTCTTGCTGCTTATTCAAACTCATCCACAGACTGGAAAAGACATTGGGCACACAGATGCTTTGAGTTGCTGCCCACTTCCATCACACACTGAGGACCCTGCTCCGGAGACTTACACCTTTTTTCCAGAAACTGTTGCTAAGCTTCCAGTCCATGCTGCTGAGATTGCCAGAGAAACTGCCAAAGACTCTTTATTGTTTCCTATTGTAGGCTGGATCAAAAAAGGTTGGCCACTACAAGATCTACCTCAACTTGCCCAATCTTTTAAATCCAGACAAACTGAATTATCTGTATTAAGAGGATGTATTTTGTGGGGTAACAGGGTGGTTATTCCTGCAAAACTACAGAAAGAGGTTTTGGAAATGTTACATGAGGATCATCCGGGAATTGTCAGTATGAAGGGATTGGCCAGGAGTTATGTATGGTGGCCAGATATTGACAAAATGGTTGAAAACTAGGTTACATCCTGTCCCAACTGCCAGGTAGTCAGGACTGCCCCACCTCTCACCCCCACACAGGAATGGGAATGTCCTAGGGGCCCATGGTCCAGACTTCACATTGATTTTGCTGGCCCTACCAGAGGGCACACTTTCCTTATTATAGTAGATGCATACTCCAAATGGCTAGAGGTTATCCCTATGGCATCCACCACAGCTGAAGCTGTCATCAAACAGCTTAAGAAACTTTTTGTAACTCATGGTTTACTTGATGTACTCGTTTCTGACAATGGTCCTCAATTTTCGTCCAACCTTTTTGAATCATATTTAGCACAGTAGGATATCAGACATGCCCTGACAGCCCCTGGGCATCCTTGACTAACAGCCAGGCTAAACGCATGGTATGATTTACCAAGGAAAAACTTCAGCAATTGGGTCCAGGGGACATCACTGAGAAAGTTGAAAAACTACTCAGTGTTCAGCATATCACGCCCAACCCCTCAACTAACTTAACCCCAGCTGAGTTGTTGATGGGTAGGAAACTCAGATCTCCCTTGACCGCCTTCATCCCACTTACGCACCCAACGCACCACTAGACTCCACTAGCAAAACTTCGCTCATTCACTGTGGGTGATTCTGTCTATGCAAAAACCTTGTGGGTGAACCATTATGGATTCCTGCAGAGATAACCCAAATCACAGGCCCCAGGTCTTACAGGGTACAAACTGAGGATGGTGTCCTCTAGAGCAGGCACATTGATCAGTTAAGATCCAGACTACCTCAGAAGCATCGCCATTGCTCCTCTCTGGTTCCCATACCTACTGCCTCTTCTAGGGGGGAAGGGGAGGATTATGAGGGTAATCAGCAAGCAAGAATCAACCCCATGTGTAACGAGCTAACACGACAGGAACCATCCCAAAACCTGTCACAGTGCCAACAACCATTTTTACAAATGGAAGATTGCACATCACTACCAGATTTAGGTGCTGACATTGGCTTGGAGATGGATTGGGAGGGAGAGACCAGGTTGTAGTAACCAAACAGGTTCTACCATTACTAGAAGTCCAAGTAAGGAGATGTTAACAGACACATTTCCTCCCTCACAATGTGAGAACCCTAAAACACATGAACCACATAGGTCTCAACGTACACGTAAGAGCCCCACCTATTTAAAAGAATACATTAGATAGATGGGGTTTGAATATGGACTAAACCTAGTGGGGAGGGGTGTTATGTATGCAGAGTTTGAAGTGATTGGTTGTTCTTGTAAAGTGTTTGAAATGATTGGTTTAAAAGTGCGGGAAAACCCTGCACTCTGATTGGCTGTCAGCCGAGGCAGCCGGCTATATATAGCTGCCTTGGCTAAGCCAAATCGGGTCCGTTCTGAGTTGAAGTCACAATAAAGTTAAGAGCTGAAGCACTCTGTGTCTGCCTCTCTATGCAAACATAACAATAGCAATAGCACTTAGACTTATATACTGCTTCACAGTGCTTTACAGCCCTCTCTAAGCGGTTTACAGAGTCAGCATATTGTCCCCAACAATCTGGGTCCTTGTTTTACCCACCTTGGAAGGATGGAAGGCTGAGTCAACCTTGAGCCTGGTGAGATTTGATCTGCCAAATTGCAGGCAGACGGCTGTCAGCAGAGGTAGCCTGCAGTACTGCACTCTAACCACTGCGCCACTGAGGCTCTTCTATAACTGCACAAAATAGACTATGAATATGGTTGTAACAATTCTATGGCAATTTAACATGCAAAAGATGTTACTGTTCCTCCTTGTTTAACAGGAGTAATCAACATTCTTAACATGCTTTGAGTGCTGACATTCACAGTTTTTGTAATGAAGTTTATTGCAAGATGCTTGAATCAGTAAGCAATTAAAACTAAGGGAACAGTCGTGAGCCATGCAAATAATGGCAAATTTGTCACTGAAAGTGTAGAAAGTGTTCTTACTACTCAATTACAAATTCTGATTCCATCCTCATTATTTTCAATAGTTTTATTCAGATTAAAACCAATAATTTACAGTATGGTCAAAGTAGTAATAGAAGAATAAATAAAACATAATTGCTATATAACAATAATAAAAACATCACAAGACCATTGAAAAGGTCAAAATTAAGTGTAGATTTTAAAAAAAAACTCCTTTGTGAAAAGACCAAGAAACAGTGAATGATAATTATGTCTAAATCTGGCTCTAGTTCATAGGATTTTTCTCATTATTTATTAACAGGCTTAAAAGTAATCAGCAAGGCAGTGCTTGTTATGTCATTAAGCAACTGTCAAACCAGGAAGGTAATAAAGTCAGGGGCTTCAGCTTTTATTATTAATTCAAATCTTTACTCATGTTTTGGGTTCTTAATATGATTTTGTGGACATCACTCTTTCTGAATTTAACTCTCTAATATAAAGTTGGAATAACCTTTACAAACTTCAGAGTTGACGTGAAAAGATTCAAAACTGTGAAGCCTTTATATCGCAAAAAATGAAGACAACCCAAGAAGAGAAAAGAGTCAACTAGAAGGAAATATCAGTTCCACCAGCATGTATAGGAAAGAAATGTAGCATCAGAAAGAACTTTCTATTTTTCCCCAGAAAAAAAGTTTCTTCAGCTCATTTTCACATGATTAACTTCCCATGGAGCAATACTGTTGGAAACAGTAGAAGGAGAACAATATTTCTAATATGTTTTTTAAACAGTAAGTTGAAGTTCATGAGTTTCAGCTGAGCCAGAAGCAGGGAAAAGAGCTGAGAGCCTTGCTTAGCAGACAAAGCAGACAAAATATCACTTTTCAAAAACAACAATGTGGGCTTGGCGTCTTTAGAAATGCTTGTATGGAAGCTCACCAGGAACCAATGCAGGGTGTTTAGCTTGATCCAAGCACAGATAGTTTGAAAAGTAGAACGTTCAAAACCATGCTTTGGAGAGTAAACTGTAGAAAGTCAGAATATCTGCTCACACTCACAATTTCAGTTGAGGAAGGGCTGTGTGGGCAGTAGCCTAGTTATGTTTAATTCCTACATCTCCGAATAGGATTTAGAATGATTGTAATTGGAGACTCTGCAAAGACAATGTCAACAATTCTAAGCTGAGTGAACCAGTGAGCCTCATTTGATCTCATTTGATCCCACTATTTCTGCCTTATACTTGCTTCTTTTGTTCTGGAAATGTCAGCCTGCTATAACAAGAGCCTGTGTTTCTTATACTTTTAAGGTAGCCTGAGGGCTTTTATAGACATTGTGACAGGTTATATGGCAGAGGCCAGATGATCTATGATGAGGGAATGGGGGTTATAATTCAAAGACCAATATTTCCCCTTCAAATATACTACCCGATTAATTGGGCTACATTGTTAATATTTGTGGTAAGGGTAATTATAATGTAGATTAAGAAACACTTAAAATTGAAAAGGTGAATTTTCCCCTTGGCCCCATTTCTTCACATTTCCAGATACATTTTGATGGCACGCATGCAGTATATTCCGTAAACTTTAATATATTGCATTCTTGTCAGAAGTTTAATTATGTCATTTTAAAAACAATTTTCTACCTATCATGTTTACAACAAAATGGTTTGTTGTTGCTGCAGCTGCTATTCTGCTCAAAACCAGAATTATTCAATGCTCAGAAGGCATTATATGATATTGTTCCATTTCCAGAGCTAAAGCTCTAATGGAAAATATTTTTGCCACTTGAAATCCCTTCCTCCCTCCCCCCCTCAAAAAACGGCCAGGGGCAGAATTTTAATAAATAAACCAAGGTTGTATTTCATCTCGTCTTCTGGCTGGTTGTTACTTTTTGTTAAGTTTGCATGAAGAGTCAGACGCGAAGAGCTTCAGTGAAGAGCTAATTAAGTGACTACAGCTCGAATGGACCCGACTTGGCTGGGCTACGGCTGCTTCTTATAGCCAGCAGCCGTAGTTGCCAGCCAATCAGAGTGCAGGGTTTTCCCACACTATTTAAACCAATCCTATTTGACATTTTACAAGAACAATTCAAACTAAACCAATAACATTCAAACCTACATACATAACACCCTCCCACTAGGTTCAGTCCATACCAAACCCCAACCTATCTAATGTATTCTTTTAAATAGGTGGGGCTCTTGCGTGTATGCGTTGAGACCTTCGTGGTTCAGAAGTTTTAACATTCTCACCCAGTGAGAGGAAATGTGTCTGCTGACATTTCCCACTGGGACTTCCTGTGAAAGAAGACCCTGTTTGATTGTTAGAATCTGGTCTCTCCTCCCAATGCATCTCCAGCCCAATGTCAGCACCCAAATCAGGTAGTGATGTACAATCTTCCACTTCTAAGGATGGATTTTGGCATTGTGACAGGTTTTGGAATGGTTCCTGTCATAATGGGTCGTTACACATGGGGTTGATTCTTGCTTGCTGATTTCCTCCTGTTCCTCCCCTTCCCCTAGAATTGACATCAGGTGAGGGAACTAGAGAGGAACAAGTGCAATGTTCCTGAGAGAACCTGGATCTAAGTTGATCAATGTGCCTGCTCCAGAGGAGTCCATCCTCTGTTTGCACCCTGTAAGAATGAGGGCCTGTGATCTGAGTTATCTCAGCAGGAATCCACAAAGGTTCACCCATAAGGTTCTTAGCATAAACAGAATCACCCACACTGAATGTGCGAACTTTGGAAGTGGAATCTAGTGGTGCGCTGGGTGTGTAAGTGGGATGAAGGCGGTCAAGGGAAGACCTAAGTTTCCTACCCATCAACAACTCTGCTGGGGATAAGTTATTAGATGGGTTAGGAGTGATGTGCTGAACACTGAGAAGTTTTTCAACTTTCTCAGTGATGTCCCCAGGACCCAGTTGCTGAAGCTTCTCCTTGGTAAACGTACCATGCGTTCAGTCCGGCCGTTAGCCGAAGGGTGCCCAGGGGCAGTAAGGGCATGTCTGATACCCTGTTGTGCTAAGTATGATTCAAATAGGTTGGATGTAAATTGAGGGCCATTGTCAGAAACAATAACATCAGGTAACCCGTGAGTAACAAAAAGTTTCTTAAGCTGTTTGATAACAGCATCTGCTGTGGTGGAGGCCATAGGGATAACCTCCAGCCATCTGGAATATGCATCAACTACAATAAGGAAAGTGTGCCTTCTGGTAGGGCCAGCAAAATCAATATGAATCCTGGACCATGGACCCCTAGGACATTCCCATTCCTGTGTGGGGGCGAGAGGTGGGGCAGGCCTGACTACCTGACAGTTGGGACAAGATGCAACCCAGTTTTCAACCATTTTGTCAATACCTGGCCACCATACATAACTCCTGGCCAATCCCTTCATTCTGACAATACCTGGATGACCCTCATGTAACATTTCCAAAACCTCTTTTGCAGTTTTGCAGGAATAACCACCCTGTTACCCCACAAAATACATCCTCTTAATACAGATAATTCAGTTTGCCTGGACTTAAAAGGTTGAGCCAGGTGAGGTAGATCTTGAAGAGGCCAACCTTTCTTAATCCAGCCTATAACAGGAGCCAATAAAGTGTCTTTGGCAGTCTCTCTGGCAATTTCAGCAGCATGCACTGGAAGCTTGGCAACAGTTTCTAGGAAAAAGGTGTGTGTTTCAGGTTCAAAGTTCCTTGTGGCAAGGAAGTGGGCAATGACTCAGTGCATCAGCATGTCCAATGTCCTTGCCAGGCTTGTGGATAAGTTTGTATGAATAAGCAGCAAGAAATTCAGTCCACCTCAGCATTCTTGGTGACAGGATGTAGGTGTAGGTTTGTCTCCTGCCACAATGCCTAACAAAGGTTTGTGATCTGTAACAATGGTAAATGTTCTCCCATACAGATATTCATGAAATTTCTTAACAGCTGCAACAATTGCCAATGCTTCCTTGTCCAATTGGCTGTAATTCCTCTCTGCTTTGGTCAAAGTGAGAGTAAAATGCAATAGGGGCTTCTCTCCACTGGGAAGCCTGTGGCTCAAACCCCCCTCCAAAAGGGATGCATCACAAGTCAGTACAACAGGCAAATTCTCAGAGAACTGTATCAGTACAGCATCAGACATGATTAGTCTTTTAATACTGTTAAATGCTGATTGTTCCTTCCTCCCCAGATCCAAACAGATTTTTATCAAGTAATCTGTGCAATGGTTCAGCAATGGTTGCCTTCTGAGGTAGGAACATGTGATAAAAGTTAATGAGTCCAAGGAAGGCTTGCAAATCTGTTTTGCATTTAGGTCTAGGGCTTCTTTGATTGCTTGAACCTTGGCATCTGTAGGGTGGATGCCATGCTTGTCAATCATGTAGCCCAGGAACTCAACCTTGTCAGTTTTAAGAGTGCATTTTTCTTCCTTGACTTTTAACCCGCTTCCTGAATCTGGTAAGGACTTCTCTGAGTCTTTCTTGTAACTGAGTGTCATTTTCAGCAGAGATTAACACATCATCAAAGTAAGGCACTACCCTGGCAGTCCTTGGAGCATCCTTTCCATAAGGCTTTGAAAGATGCCTGGTGCCACGCTTACTCCAAATTGTAACCTTTTACATTTGAAGGCACCTCTATGAGTCACAATGGTTTGGGCCTCTGCAGTGGCATCATCAACTGTTAGTTGTTGATATGCCTGGGCCAAATCCAATTTGGCAAAGACTGTACCCCTGCCAAGTGAATGTAACAGATGATGCACCACTGGAACTGGATATGCTCTGCTGAGCGCATGGTTCAGTGTCCCCTTATAGTCTCCACAAATTCTTACTGACCCATCAGTCTTGACTGGTGTGACTATGGGTGTCTCCCATCTGGAGTGGTCAGTGGGCTCTAAAACCCTTGAGCTATTAATTTGTCTAATTGTGCATCATTTTTTCCTTTAAAGCAAATGGGCTTTAAACGAATTGGGGGCACCTTGGGATCTAGGTTGAAAGTGATAGGGGTCCCCATATACTTGCCCAATCCTTCGCTGAAGACCTCTGGAAACTCAGACTTCAAGGCCTCCTCCCATTCAGAGTTGCTCACGTGATTGATGCCAGTCACCTCGATGCCTAGTGGATTGAACCACTCAAGTCCCAGCAAGCTTGGGCGATCCTTGTCCACGATGGTCAGGGGCAAACGTTTGGTGTGGCCTTTAAACTTCACGTTGAATTCTCTTGTTCCAACTACTGGAATCTTGTTCCCTTGGTAGTCTTTAAGAGTCAGTGCTTGCTTCTGGAAATGTTTCTTCTGAATGTTGGGAAGTAGCCTGTGAATAGTGTCCCATGACACCATAGATAAATAGGAGCCTGAGTCCACTTCCATTTGGCAAGGCCTTCCTTCAATGAGTACCTTCACATGTACTTTTCTGCTTCTAAGGGTGAAGAATGACCAATGGTGACTGTTTGATGAGTTTCATTCTTCCCATTTGCTTCTGAGTTGCCCCATTTTCTCACTGAAGTTGTTGGGCTTGAAATTCTTCTCAGGAAATTTCTTCCTACTAGGTGGAGTTCTGGATGATTTGCAGACTCTTGCTAGGTGACCTCTTTTCTCACAACGGAGGCAGATGGTGTCTAAAACTTGCATTCAGTGCGGGGGTGCCCCCCCAACCCTCTGCAATAAAATTCTTGCCTCTTTTTCCAAGGTCTTTCCTTTTCTTCTCCATTCTGAGTCTATAAATTCCTTCCTCCACCTCACTACAGTCTGAATCAGAATCTATTTGCTCGCAATGGTTGTTGTGGACTTTTCCACATCAGAATGGCTTGAGGCCTTGTTAATTTCTTCATGGCTGCTGCTGAGGACTTGGTTGCTTCCGCTGAAAAGGTTCCCTATGGCCTCCTTAAACGTGATCTTAGGTTTCATTAGTAATTTGCTCTGTAAGACCTTATCTTTAGGCCTAGAACAAACCGATCACGCATGGCCTCTTCTAAGTGGTAAACTCACAGCACCCCAATGTCCCTTAAATTTGCCACGAGTCGTTAACATTTTCGCTTTCCCCTTGATCCCGACGATAAAATTCGTGTCTCTTAATGAGGCACGATATTGTGGGGCGTAATGGGCTCTTAAAGCTTTTCTAAGTCGGGCCATTCCATTACCTTCATGTCTGCAGCTCCTGCCAATGCCTTCGCCATCTTGAAGACTGCTGGACTGCAGGGCATGAGAAAAATACCACCCTCTTCGCTTCTCGGGGATGTCGGCGAGTCGTTTCCTTCAAATACATTTGGAAGCGATCCGCATCGATTCCCAGTCTTCTGCCGCCGGATCGAACGGGGCTGGGGGTGTTCAGCAGCCATCTCGCTCTTCTGCTTGTCTTCCGCGTCGTCTTCTCTTCAGGGGAATCCCACCTTCGTCGCCAGTGTTAAGTTTGCATGAAGAGTCAGGCGCGAAGAGCTTCAGTGAAGAGTTTATTAAGTGACTACAGCTCGAATGGACCCGACTTGGCTGGGCTCGGCTGCTTCTTATAGCCAGCAGCCGTGGTTGCCAGCCAATCAGAGTGCAGGGTTTTCCCGCACTATTTAAACCAATCCTATTTGACATTTTACAAGAACAATTCAAACTAAACCAATGACATTCAAACCTACATACATAACA